>JAPYYD010002885.1:0-14796 GCA_028551405.1 Uromys caudimaculatus
TATTTACAATGGTTGGGGCAGGTGAGGAATTTTTCAGCGTAATACAGGGTGGAGAAGGAAGAGAATTCAAAAACCCAGAAGTTCCCAAAAGTTAATGCTAAGAGAAGCCCCCTTTTTAAAACTTAAGTCTTTCACCCTCAATTCCTTTTCCTTCTCCCTCATCCTGTATTTCCTGTCTTTGTCTCTTATTCCCTGCCCTTTGTCCCTCTGGGGCTAAATCTCCTTAGTGCTGTGTTTTGGTCTTGGTGTATCCTGTGTTGACTCCAGTCCTTCTAGAGAGTGGGACTGAGGTGGAAACAGGTTAACAGGACACCTAACATCATATCCAGTAGATGGAGAGTCTATCCCGGTGGTGTGTGAAACCGAAGTCACTAGCTACATGTAGCTAAATGAATGCTGGAAGGTGCATTGTTAAGATGAGACATGTCTACATATAAAATGGATGCTTGACTGTTGAAGTCAGTATAAAATATATAAAATGTCATTAGTAGTTTTTTTTAAAGATTAGTTACATGTTGAAAGTATATTTTGGATGTATACCAGGTTAAATAAACTATTAGTAAAATTAAATTTCACTTCTTTTTACTTCTTTAGTATGATCACTAGGAAATCTGACATTGAGTATGAGGTTCACACTGGATTTCTTTGAGTCAGTGCTGGTGCAGTATTCTCTGCCTCCTGCTGATTTTCCAGTGCATGCTGGGATTGTCTGGATGGGAATTTGAGTTTACATGAAAAGTCTGTGGATATTTTCTATAAGCCTTTCTTAAGATGCAAATAGACACAGATGACATCTATGACCTATAAGTCCCAGTGCCTTACACACTTTTGATTTATGTTGACGTTGGGTGCCTTACACACTTTTGATTTATGTTTACATTGTGCACACAGACCTCCATTTTAGCAAAGATAGTGCCACATGGATCATTGACTTCCTGCTGAAAGAGAAACTATCATGGAAAGTAAGATATCACTTCCTTGATGCTTTGAAGACTTGAGGTGTCCTTGCTGACTTTGAAAGGGATTCAATCAAATAAATGTCTAACTGCCTCCTTCCATCTGGTTAAATATAACTTGATTAAATAAAGAAATACTTAATCGCTTAATAAGGTCATCATGAGCTAAAAAGTATTTCTTTTTTTTTTTTTTATCATACTTGAGATTCTTCGCATGCCATAAAAATGAGTTTCTCAAAATTATTTTTCAATCTCAGCCATGGTAAGAGTTTCTCTTTTGAACCAAATAAGTGTCTCTTTTCAGATCATTGAGGTAGACTGTGCAGATGCAACTGGGTAAAATTTCCTGATAATTGTCTCCACTGGTGGGGATTAAGGCCATTTAAACGTGGCAATCCTCTCAAAGGTATAAAGTTACAGTTTTAGGTTTCCCATGACAACTATCTGGGTGGAGTTTACTCAAACCTTCCTGCATGTTTTATGATCACAACCAGGAACTCTCCCAAATGCTTCAGATTAAACTATGGAGTCCAGGGATTTAGTTCATCTTGAAGCATTATGTATCCCTTCCTAAAATAAATTCCCTGATATCTTGCTTCATTGTTAGGCCAGAGCATGCTAAACATACTGTCATCCTTGCCTGGTACCTCAGGAAGGCAGCTTGTTGTAGCAAGACTGCTTTGTCTAGCAAAACAAGGAGTCCTGGTTCTGTAATGCCACTGACTTCTCTGTTGCTTTGGGGAATGCTAATTAACCTCTCTGGGCTTCACTCCCTCATTTGTAAAAGAAGGCATGTAGTTCTTAAATACATTTAGGGTGTATCAGGGGTTTATTAAAACATACACTGCCCTGCCCTGTCCCCTGAGCTCCTAACCCTCAGGTTTCAGGTGAAAATTTGAATTTGTGATCAGTAGCAAGAGGTTGCTGATAGGACTGATTTAGGGACCTCCTGGTAATTCCACCACCCTTACCACTCCTATGTGCTACGTGCTGTTTGTGTGTAGGTTGGCTCACTTAAAGCAGACATGCCCTAAAAAACCCGGACAGCCTGATAACTCTAAAATAGGTTTTTTTTTGTTTTTTGTTTTTTGTGTTTTTTTAAAGTAGTCATCAGAAATGCAGGCTTCTCTAATTCTGATAAATGGAAACTAGATTGTTTCATTAGCATTCTGAGATTGTATATAAAATACACCTTGCAGTTTTGAGAAGAGATAAGTCAGTATTAATTTCTGTTCTCAGTGTAGCAATTACTGCTTATCCATGTAACCATTACATTTCAACAGAAATATAAATTTGGGAATACACGCAGCATGGACTGCTTAATCACTCCCTGCATGGAACTCTGAGATGTGAAAGCTATCCACCTTGGGTCGAATCAGCATCATATAACTGTGTTTTATTTTCATCTCTATTGCAGTAAAACAGAGCATCAAAAAGATGATTTGAAAGTTCCAAGTGATAAAATGATTCTTATTAATTAAGATACCCACGATGGTGAGGAACCACTTAGTGTGTTTCAATGATAAACCAGAGATTGCAAACTTCTCGTGCTTAAAATGCTGAATCTAGTTTCAGATACAACACAAATAGTTTGAAACATCTTAACCACGGTAGAAAGTTCCAGCAGAGTAAATGCTAATTGTGATTCTGCCAGAGACCTGCTAGTTATCCCTGAGAATAGTCTCGTTTGCTTGCCCTCTCTTCTTTGTCCATATCTGATCTGAAACAGAAGTTTTCCTTGTGTACAAAATATTCATCAAGAATGCAATTTAATTCTTTTTAAATTTTTATTTTTTATTATTTATTCTTTCATACATTACAGCCCAACCTCATTTGCCCTCCCCCCACGTCTCCCATGCCTCCCCTCTCCTCCAGATTCACTCCTCTGTTTCAAATGGATATTAGCTACGAAGTAAAGATAATCATGCTACAATCCCCAGAGCCAGAGAGGCTAAGTAACAAGTAGGACTCACAGAAATGGACCTCTCTGGGAAGGAAAAAGAACAGATCTTGTGGGTCAACTGGGGATGGGTGTGGATGGGAATATCGTTCTCTATGACGTCAACTCAATAAAAGCGATATTCTTCATTAGAACGCCCTCCACCAAAACGTGCCTTCTGAAGGTGCCCAGGGAGGTGCAGAGAGAGACAAGAATGTTTCCAGAGGAGCCAGCCAGCTAGAGACCTGTGTCAAGCTTGCCTCATCCCCAGTTCTACAGTAGCAAGGAAAGTCAGGAACTGTCAAGCAGTTCTCCGTTGAAAAGACCAAAAACATACTATCTAGTGCTGGATGCTGCTGGTGTTATTAAGAATGAAAGTGAATAGAGCTGGCCAGGAAAGCAGTTTGGCAGGAAGTATCAAGATCACTTCCTCTAACTGAATAATCCCCTTTCTAGGAATCCACTCCCAAGAAGTGTCACAGGCACTGACAGACATTTGTATTCCCGGAGCTACTTCAGTACTGTTTGTGATAAAGACAACTAGAAAATGTAATGGATGAAGGTTAAATAAATAATGACTGCCAGGAGTTCTACTAAATTAGTTTGGAAGAATGTCCAATGATACAGGTGAATGTTCGTGTGGTGATGTTACATGGGAAGGGCCAGCGAGAACCTATAAAAGTCCGCAGGAACCCTGGTTGGAATGTGCTGATCAACTCAGTTAAGCTGGAAACAACGGTTCCAGGGGACTCTTCCCCAAACTGATCTAATTGTCACTATGATTCAGAAAGAGAAAACTAGAACACATAACGGGTGAAGGTTTATAATTTTATATATGAAACCAAACAAGCTGCGAGATTCCTCCAACCAATAATGGTGCTATTTGGAAGTAGTAGAAGGTAGCAGTGGGAATACACACCATGGAATCTGTGAGCACATCCCAAGAAGATGAAGCAAG
This sequence comes from Uromys caudimaculatus, assembly GCA_028551405.1. Classification (NCBI taxonomy): domain Eukaryota; kingdom Metazoa; phylum Chordata; class Mammalia; order Rodentia; family Muridae; genus Uromys; species Uromys caudimaculatus. Next base: position 3,854 of record JAPYYD010002885.1, read on the forward strand.
AGCAAGACTTACAGATAAAGATGAGGAGTATGATGACATCAGCTGCCTTGAAGCAATGATCCTTGGCCATGAGGATCACTAGGAAGAGTGGCATCAGTCTGCCAGTCTGCAGTAAGACAGGTGTGGGCACATATCCTTGTCAAAGTTCTTTCTGATAAGGTGTGAACGTCCTTTGAGCAAGGCTGAGGTTCGACAAGAGTCTTTGGGTAACCATGTGTATGGGCCCTGCTTTTACAACCGCTCAGTTTATTTTACTTTTTTTTCCTGCTGGGGTTGATCTGAGTGATTCCATTTTGATTCTGTCAAGTTTCACATTTCTTCTCAAAAAACATATATCTCAGAGATATATTAAATGGTGTAGATGCATGTGCGTACCACTGAGAATGTATCGATCTGTTATTGGTACTAATCGTTCAGCCGTAGAAATGCACTGTAGAGAGAAAGAGGTAAAGGAAGAGGATAGAGAGGGTCCTTGTGGGAGCAGGATGTGAAAAAAAAAAAGAATTCTAGAGCATCTAAGAAGAGTAACTCAGGAGGAGGAGGAGACAGCCTAATAGAAGGACAGGAAAGGTCCTGAGCAGCAGCACTGAGCCTAGAGGCTTAGAGGAAGAGAGACAATTTCTTTCTTGTGGGTTTTAGTTTCTCTGTGAGTTTGAAGTGAATTCACATGTTAAAATGTGGGAGAAATGGTTGGGCCTGACATCTGGGGAGAAAGCAAAGCCCTTGGGACACTCATTATAAAGAATCGGTGAGAGTTGGTGGGGGGGGCCATACTGGTAAGACGCAGCTTGGAGGGATGAGGGGGGCAGCAACCATCTGCCTGCTGCTGCTCTCCTCGCTGAGTAGCACCAAGAGCCTGGGTACCAGAAAGAAAGAAAGCAGCTAGTGTTTGTGTGCTCGGATGGAAAAGCAGAAAGATATTCATGCAAGGACGTTTAGAAACTCAAGTGCAATATCTGTCCATGCCTGTTCCCTGCTCCTCCAGGCTGGAAGAAATGAGGTGGAGGGTGGTGTGATTGGCAGAGTGGTTGTCTGGCATATACAAGACCCTGAGGTGCAGTTTCTGAGAGGGCTACCCACGCTTCAACAGATTATTCCACAGCAATGTACACTAAGTAGACTAGGGTTGTTCTTTTTTTGTTTTTGTCTGTTTTTTTGTTTTTTGTTTTGTTTTTTTAAGACTATATGAAGTTGGGAGAGAGCGATGGTGGGTGGATGGGGAGAAATTGGAGGAGGGAATAAAATGTGGATTTGATCACAGTTCATTATATCTATGTATGAAATTACCAAATAATAATAAAAAAAATCTCAGGCTTGGTTGTATATGCCTGCAATTCTGGTGTAAAGAGGAAGTCATAAATGTACTCAAAGAAGGCCTGGCTAGACATCATCAAAGCCAACTTGGGGTATGTAATGAGACTCCATCTAAAAGAATAAAGGATAAAAGAGAAAAGGAAAAGTTAAGCCAAGCCCAGGGAATTGAAGTGACATTCCAAGGCACAGATCTGGTAAAGCAGGGGTAAACCAACCAAGCCCGGGTCTCATGGTTGGAGAAGTGCTGCTGCCCTGCAGTAGCAGAGCATGGGGCTGCTCAAAGCCTGGTGTCTTAGTCAGGGTTGTACTGCTGTGAGCAGACACCATGACCAAGACAACTCTTATAAGGACAACATTTAACTGGGTATGGCTTACAGGTTCAGAGGTTCAGTCCATTATCATCAAGGCAGGAACATGGCAGCATTCAGGCAGACATGGGACTAGAGGAGCTGAGAGTTCTACATTTTCATCTGAAGGCTCTGGCAGAATCCTGGCTTCCAGGCAGCTAGGATGAGAGTCTTATAGCCCACACCCACAGTAGCACACCTACTCCAATAAGACCACACCTACTCCAACAGGGCCACACCTTCTAATAGTGCTGCTCCCTGGGCAGAGCATATACAAACCACCACACCTGGTCTCAACAAGCCAGAGCCACTGGGGTGCTGAAGGAGAGAGCTGCTGTTGGGATGCTGATTCCTAGGTTGTGGCTCTGTTCTCTTGAATACAGGATGGGCAAGTCAGGAACTTAACCAGCAGCTCCAGAGATACTGATGCTCGGTAAGGCTTAGAAGCAGAGTAGGTGCAATCCTTGTCTTGTGCATGGAATACAACAGCAGGATTTAGGTAGAACAGCCTCAATAGAGAGATAGACACTGCCCAATAGTGAAAGAAATATCTAAAATTCTACAGAAGAGGGTGGATAAGATGGCTTGGGTGTGATGAGGGTAAACAGATAGTAGTTGATGAGTTAGTCTGCATTGTAGGTAGGAGGGGACTGATGTTAAAAACAGGCCAGAATCCACTGGCTAGCTGCTGCAAAAAGCCATCTTTACATTATTACAAGTCTAGCTGCCCACCTGTTGCTGTCTCCATCAAGGCCTTCTTGACTCTGGGAGCTTACTGGCTAGGCTCCTTGAACTCTCACTCTCTTTCTCTCTCCCCTGTAGCAGATTACTAGTGTGCCCTACCATGTCACACACATGTGTACACAGCTAGATAATCGCTACCCAGGACTCCAAGAAGAAGGAAGCTGAGAGGAGGCAGACTATGGAGGGATTGCAATGGGAATGCTAATGAGGAAAATGGGGAGCGAGAGGCAGACAGTGAGGTAGAGGAAGGAGAGGAGGAAACTGGGAGGGAAGAGCAGGTGGAAGAGGGTGAGAGTGAGGAAGAGGATGGGGGTGAACATGCCAGGAAGCAGAAGGCTGAGGAGGATGACCACACCGCAAGAAAGGAAAAAGTAAGGTCAAGGCTGTCCTGACCTTGTCACACTCCACTTCCTGTTTCACATTCTAAATGTGGTCGCCTTCAAGCAGAGAAGCAGGCCACAAGACACAGAATGGGCAGTGCCACCACAGACGGCAGACACTTGCCACCACAGCACCAATGCCACGGTGTGAATTTGCCAGGGGGAGGGAAGAAGAACCCAAACTTCCAAGGCCCAGCTTTATTTCTCTTAAAAGTACTTTAAAAGGAAAACTTGCATTTTTTAATTTATATTTTATAGTTTTGTATATATTATTTGGGGTCAGCCATTTTTAATGATGATAGGTGAATAAACAATACTTCAGAGCTTTCTTTGTCCTATTTCTTGACTTTGCTTGTGGTATAACCATGTTTGTTATAATTTCAAAGGAGAAAAAAAACTTGCAAAAAATAAAAAACAACAAAAAAACCAAAAAACACCCTGACAACAAAAATTAAGCAGTCTTATTTCAGGCACTGCGTGTGTGTGTGCATGTGTGTGCATGTGTGTGCATGTGTGGATATGTATGTACTTGTGTGTGCATATGTGTCTATGTGTGTGCAAATGTGTGTTTGTGTGGGTGTATACTTAGCTATACTATATATATGTATATATGTATGTGTATATATATATATGTATACATATATTATGAGATGTTTTAAATGACCCAAAATAACAGAGCTTTTTCTTTCTGTCTATGAAGCTGTTGTGTATTTATTCATTAGCCTGGTTGATGTATGTATGAAACAATGCCCAACAATAAACCAAATCTTATTTTGCTGAGTTGTTCGAAGAAGAAGAAGAAGAAAAGGAGGAAGAGGAGGAGGAGGAGGAGGAGGTGGAGGAGGAGGAGGAGGAGGAGGAGGAGGAGGAGGAGGAGGAGGAGGAGGAGGAGAAAGAAACAGGCTAGATGTGGGGAAGAGCAGCTGGAGACAGCTCCCAGCCTTTAGGCACAGCACAGTGTTTTCTCCTGTTGAAGGAGGTCATAGCTCACACAGTGTCTTGCTTCTAAGAATTGGCGGAGATTCAGTATGCATGCAGATTTCCTACTGAGAAAATAGCAGAAGCCAGTAACTGTACCAGTAGACTCATGGGTCTCTAACTCTAGGCTGGAGTGATAACAGGCAGGACTCTTTGACTACCATACTGCTGATCATAGGTGTGGGCTACTCCCAGCTAACAGGGGACCTGTTCCAAAGGATGACAGGGCCCAAATATCACATCAGTTGATAGACAAGCCCACCGTAATCTCCTTGGCATAGAAAGTCTCAAAGAGTTTTCCCTGTGGGACATCTAAGTTAGAAGTTATTCTACATGGTGGAGTTTTGAAGGGAAGGCCTGTCTTGCCTCTACATCATTTCATATTTGGAGTTTTCATAGTTTTACATCCTGTTGCTAAGATTAGACACCCAGACAAAAGCATGTATGTGAGGAAGGATGTATATTAGGTCCCAATTCCAGCTTTCAGTCTGTCATAGCAGAGGGGTCACAGCAACATGGGCTTGAGAGAACTGACATATTACACTCACAGTCAAGAGCAGAGACCAACGAACTCATGCAGGATGTGAGTGCTCTCTGGACTCATACATGCGTGTCAATCATCAGCTCACTCTCTCCTCTTCACTCAGTTCAGGGTCCAGCCATGAAAACCGCACTGCTCACATTCAAGGTGGCTCTTCCCACCTCTGTGAGCCCAATGAGGGAAGTCTCCTAGAAATGTGCCCGCTGGCCAGCCTAATTTAGATAATTCCTCACTGAGATTGCTTTCCCGGGTGATTTACAGTGTATCAAGTTGACAGTCAAAACTAAACATGACAGACATATTCATCTAAAAGTAATTATTGGGTTAAGAGTATGTCATGGTGGTAGAACTTTGACCTACTATGTGTGAGGTCCTGCATTCAATATCCTGTACCATATATAGCAATTTTTTTTCATTTTCATGTAAAAACCAACCAGGGTTCATGAAAGGCCGATGGCCAAGAAGAGGGGATTTTCCTCATGCCTCTGTTGTCCAGTCACCAGAGCCCATCTAATCAACTACCTGTCTAATGAAGCATTCACTCCTTCCCAGTCTTCCCATGACTCTTGTCTAAGTCCATGGCACTTTATTCACAGCCTTGGTCGCAACAGCCTTCCCCTTGCTCTCCCTGCCTCCAGCCTTGTCTCTTCATTTCATTCCCTGGAAATCTGATTCTGTCTTGTTCCTGTTCAAAGACCAATATTATCTCATCTTCGTTCATGCCTTCCAGACAATGTCTGGGCTCCTCACTCAGCACATAAGGTTCTCCATGGCCACCCCCAGCCACGGCCTTCCCTGCTTCATCCCTTCCTTCCAGCCCCAGCCATCTCATAGAGCATCCAGCATCCCCTCCCCCCTCCCTGCCTTTGTACATACTGTTTCTGCTCTTCTTCCCACTTCCCTGGCTTGCAGCCATATTTGCAGCATCAGCTCTGCTAAGATCTTTGCAGAGAATATTTCCTAAATATCCCCTAGGATATTTCATATTTTAAAGGCTAATGAAATAGAACAACAGGATACTCCCTTGACAAACATAGTACGGTATTTCCCAGTTCCCTAATATAGAGACACAAACATCTTAGGGTATAATCAACTATCTGAAAAATCGTACTATCTAGCAAAATGTCCTATGCTTCCAACATTCCTGGATTAAATACCCTTTCTCTGACCACATAGTGCTTTCATTCTCTACCTGCATACTGCTATTAAAGCTGTGATTACATGTCCCCCCACCCCCACCCCCACCCCAGTCTCATCAGAACTGGATGGGGATTGGAACCCTACTTTAGTAAGTCTTTGCATCTCCTGCCTACTATGCTGGCTGTAGTCTATTGAATAACAGGTGACTAAGGAGCCCCACCTCTGAGCCACTCCCAACCCATTTCTACCCCAGTGTGTGTTAAACAATGCTGCAGAGCTGCAGTAGGCTCCTCACGCTGAGCAATGACAAAGCTTTTACGAGCAGAAAACGACTCCATTTTTTTTTTTTTTTTTTTTTTGGTTTTTCCCTCCCACCCAAAGCCATAGGGCCAAGAAGAAATTTTCACGGAAAGAACATTTGGACAACTATCATAAATAAGTCCTAGAGCAGTCCTCCAAGGTCCAGAAACAAACCTTCACTCTCTGGAGTCACTGCTCAGAGCCCCACAGCATCAAGGGGAAATCTCCAAATACACCGTAGGATCAGCTACATTGACACTCAGTACCATGGAAAAAAAGGAGGCAATGTGACCAGAATTTTCCTCTTAGTTACAACAAACCATTCTCGGTAAAAAAACAAAAACAAAAAAAAAATAGAGGCTTATGTCAGACTAAATATGTAGTCTTTATTTTTTTTTATTTACTATACAATGGAGTCAATGAATCTACATTTCTTTCTTGTGTTGATTGAGTTGTTGATTTCTCTCAACAAAGATCTGTGTAAAGGAACCTCTGGTGAGGGAGGGGCTGGGGAGATGGCTCAGGGAGGAAGGTGTTTGCTGTCCAAGGATGAGGACCTCACTGTAGATCTCCAGCACCCTCGTGAACAGGCAGGCAGGGCAGTTGTGCACGCTGAGAATCTCAGTGCTTGGAAGCAGAGGCAGGAGGATCCCTGGGGCTTGCCGGCCAGAAAGTCAGCAGAATTGGTCAGCTCTACGTTCAGTGAGAGTCCCTGAAATGGACAAGGGACTGAGAAGACATCCAATGTCAACTTCTGGCACACACACACACACACATACACACACACACACACACACACACACACACACACACACACACACACACACACACACACATGTACCAGTACCACAGGGTTAAGAAGGAGGACAAGGACAGAGAGACAAGAACAGAGGCAGAGAAAAAGACCTTCTATTTATCATTCTCAAGGACATAGATGACAAGAATCAAGATCCTAGTCTTCAAGATGGGCGAACCCTGGTAAATCGTTCCCCATTCATAAAGACCATCCAGTGTATCCATCTTACCCCAAGTCCCTATCAGCCTGGCTCTTATTAGTAGTATTTAGTTCAACTTTAGTGCACAACATGCACACATAATTGAAGCTCAAGGCTTGTTGATCGAAAGAAGGAAGGATTGAAATGCACATGGTACCTGCCAACATCTCAGGCTGTACATCTTAACATTTTCTACCTATACCACTTTCCCCAGAACAAGCATAAATCTTATGAATGGATTTCAGGTATTTCCACTCAGTTATATTAACAGCTAGATGTAGCTCTAATGCCAGACACTGTACTTTCTTTGACCATTAATCTTTTCCCAGCTTGTGAGCCTGAAATGTCATAATGATGAGGGTTGTCATAATGAACCAAACAGTAATTGTAATAAGAAAACTGAGGAAGAAAATTGAAAAAGAAAATGTTTCTCCCACAGCACCACAGACAAATGACCCTATTCTCCCCTGATTCCAAGTCCATGTGGTTGTATTTGTTCTTGTCAAGATCATTAGGTACCAAAAGACCATTTGACATTGGTAGGAATGATATTTTTAATAGAAGTAATGGATTGGTGTTATAAGAACATACCTCTTCCTTCTGTATGGGAGTCTAAGCGCTCAATCTTAAGAGTTAAAAAATATATTGAAAATACTTAATAGAACGTTCCTGTGAGTGAGACACGAAAGTAAGTAGCTTGTCTTAGCCAATTTTCTTAAACTGAGATAAGCAATTACTTCTAATAAAGCAATCAAGGGCTTGAATGAGAACAGGTTTAGCGCCCATAGTAAAATATTAATTGTGGGGTTTAAGGCTCTCTCCACAGCTCTCTTCTCCTCTTACAGAAAAATAAAAGGGGGGGGGGATGTTTCCAAAGTCATTCTCAGGCACATTGCTAAGTTACATCTTTCTGTCACACTGAAGCATTTAACATACGATGAGAATTACTAGAGAATGTAGAGACATTTATAAAGCAGCTAAATCAGCTCGATGCCCTCTACATCCTGATAGATTTAGTAATGAGTTCTACAGTGAGATCCCAGACAAATAAAGTAATTATGCTTGGTCCACAGAAAAAAGAGCGGCCTCTTTGACAAACATCAGCAACTTAGCTTGGCGTGATTGCGCCTAAGCATTCTTGCTACTTAGCAGTGGCGTAGTAAGGCAGCACTGCTTAAGCCAAACAGATCTTAACTTCACAGCATCTCCTCCCCACCACCCTTGGCCTTGCCCTAGGATTCAGCCTTATTCCAGATACATTAATACTAAAAGGCCCGGATCTTGCCCAACTAATTAGACTTTAATTTAGGAGCATGAAACAGGTATCCATTTGTTTGTTAGCTTGCTTATTTATTTAAAGTAGGGTCTCATTTGTAGTCTAGGCTAGCCTAGAACTCTCTATGGAACCCAGGCTAGCCTAGTAGTCCTGGCAATCCTCCTGAATGTTGGAATTTCAGGTATGAGTGATCACACCTTGATTAGTCATGCTTACAATAGAGAAAATGTTTATTCTCCAATCTCTATTTCCCCTAACTTCCTTTGTAGCGACTACTTTCCATGTGGTCCAATTCTTACACAAAAATATGATATCAGAGAGGCGCTAGAAACCTTCAAATATCTATCTCCTATCCCATGTCAGAGCAGCTGGGAGGGTGAAGCATCTGTCTCAGAGGTTCTCGAAGGATACTACTGTGCACACAGCACTCAGGATCTTAGAAGGTTAGATGGAAGTTGGTGGACTGTATGTTATTAAATTCTAGAGACCCCATCAGTGAGGTACTGGTTGCAGACTAATATTGAGGGGGGGTTAGAATGGGTCTGGGGTAAGCTAAGGAGCATATGGGGTCATTATGATCACAAGACATTGCATGAAGTTTTCAAAGAGTGTGTGCATGTGTGCGTGTGCGTGTGTGTGTACATGTGCGTGTGTGTGTGCGCGTGTGCGTGTGCGTGTGTGTGTGTGTGTGTGTGTGTGTGTGTGTGTGTAAGTTGCTGTTTGAGACTTAAGTTTCAGTTTTTAAACGGTCACTAAGTGAATCTTGGCTTGATTTATGAGTGAGATCCCAGCGATTTCTGAAATGGTCTCAACATACCTCTCTCTTTTTATACTATGTATTTATGCAAAGTCGCACCCTTAGAATTGATGATTATAAAATCAAAATATCAACCAACACTGAAGAACCAGGAAAGAAGCTGTGTCCTGTAGTGTAAAATATTCAGCCGAGATTTAACTCTTTGTGAGGGGATAAGCAAGGGTAGCCAGCTCATTCCATGCGGCTCTGTTCTCATCTTTCAGAAATGGCAACATTGTGTATAAAGGAATTATTCCAAAGTAAATTTATTTATGATTTATTACCAGTAAATAGCTTATGCCTATCTTATATAATGACATATCAAGGGTCATGTAAATATTTCTCAAGAGTGGAAAAAGTATATGTGGCTCTGACCTGTGGCATAGAAGACGGTGAAGGATGATCCCCTTTTGAGGAAATTATCAACTGAAAAAAATTAATTCCATTTAAAGAACTTTTCAGATTTATATCCAATGCTAACTTAAAGGCCCCCAGAGACCTATTAAAAAAGGACAAATAAAAATGAGAGCATTGCTATGTAGCCACCACTTCCACTATCTATTGCCCTTATTAGCTGCTTTCTGAAGAGAGATCTCGATGATTTAAAACTCTATTCTACACAAAGAATGAGAAAACATTTAGGAGAAATGAAGCCAGTTTCTTTTTTAAAAGAAAAAAAGAGGGAAGAACTTACCCAAATTGCAGGCAATACTCACTTTCCTGTTATGTCACACGTGGCTTCTCTACCCATGTAACATGACTGGCCCCTACTTCTGTAGGCTTCCAGGGTTCAAGGACTAGCGATGAGGCAAATGACCAGGAGCAAGACAGCCAGAGGTGACATGGAGAGGTCTCCTGGATGGCTCCCACAGGGACTTCCCATTACACTGATGTAGCACTCAACAACCGTGGGCCCTGTACCCAGTGGACACATATGATCATAGGTCAGTGTGGTGGGTAAGCCTATATTTTGTAGTCAGATTTTTACCAGAAACTTTGGGGAGTCCCTTCATGGTTACCAGATGATATTAGGGAAACTTGGGCCCCTTCCTAAGGTTCTTAGTTTCAACCATAAATATAATTAAGAATAGACTCAAAAAGAAGTTCAAGACAATTTTATCAGTGTTAAAAAAAAATCACAGAGAAGGGAAGTTGTAAATTGCAGCAGCTGCCCAAAGGAGGGGAACAGAGAAGAGAAGCTTGCTAAGCAGGCAAGGAGGTCAGCCACATGACAGACAAGCAGCAGTATGGTGGAGAGGGATACCTCAGAGAAAGAAGGTAGCCCAAAGTGTTAGGAAAGGCATGCTTAGAAAAAAGACGGAAGACGATGAAAAGTTACACTTTTCTGAATAACTGGGCAAACTTTAAAAAGCACCATAGTTACATTCTTAAGAGCCTGCACGAGGGAAGTAAGAATTCTGAGAAGGAAAAGTACAGCGCGGCTTTAAGGGGGAAACTATCCTGCCTATCTCTTAAGCATGACTTAAGGTGAGCCTGCCTTCCGAAGGGTGGTCCGGCTCTCTTGAGAAGAGCCTTGGTCCCTTAGCCAAACCATTGACCCTGCCCAACTGGAAGGTTAGAGCTCCACCCGGGCCACCCATTTTATCTTCTTGACCAGAAGGAAATAGTTTCCTTTAATGGCCCTTTACTGCCCTGTTACAATTGTATCTATACTTCGGTGCTCTAAGAAGTGCCTCCATCATTAGGGCCAGTTTAGCCCTTGAACATCCGGTTTCCGGAGTGTTCACTCTGTTAGACTGTGTCCACAGTCTGGTACACAAAAATTAGCATAAATTTCTTCACAATTTACCTCGTTGTTTATCTTAAATATAAGCTCGTTGAAGGTAGGGCATTTGTTTTCAAGTTCTGTGCAAGCATTAAAGAATGAAATGCTTTCGGGAGGGAAGGACTAATCCTGGTGGGTGGGAGGAGGCGAGAAGAATGGAGTTGGAGGAAGAGGAGAGGGGGAGGGGCTAGGGGAGGAGAGAGAGGAGGGGCTAGGGGAGAAGGAGGGGCCGAGGAGGGAAGGCAGAGGAGAGGGGGGCAGGGAGAGGAGGAGGAGGAGAGAGAGAGAGAGAGAGAGAGAGAGAGAGAGAGAGAGAGAGAGAGAGAGAGAGAGAGAGAGAGAGAGA
>JAPYYD010002886.1:0-14796 GCA_028551405.1 Uromys caudimaculatus
AGTTTTTAAATGAACTGGAAGGTTAGGGGGCAGGGCAGGGAATGCAGAGGCCTGGCCAGTGCTTCCCTGAGCAGAGAGAATCCCAGTCCTCCTGGGCAGGCAGCCCCGCTTCTACCAGGCGACCCACTGCCCTATCCTGCCCAGGAAATGGGGGGTTTCAGCAAATCAGTGTCATGGAATAAAATCAAGTGTGAATTGCAAAAAAAAAAAAAAAAAAAAAAAAAAAAAAAAAAAAAAAAAAAAAAAAAAAAAAAAAAAAAAAAAAAAAAAAAAAAAAAAAAAAAAAAAAAAAAAAGAATGAAAAGTTTCTCTAGAGTGAAGGAAACAATAAATCAAGTGAAGACATCCACAGAAAGGGAGAGAAATTTTACCAGCAATACAGGTGAAAAGGGAATAATACCAAGAATATACAAATACTTAAAAAAACAATGAGTCAAGAAAACAAATGAACCAATTAAAAGGGGGCTTGGGATCTGAATATAGTTCTTAAAAGAAGAAAAAATGGCCAAGATTCCTCAAAAATGTTTATCATCCTTATCAATTAGGAAAACTCATAGCAAAGGAAATTTCATCTCACTCTAGGCAGAATGGCTAAGATTAACAAAACAACTGAGGACAAATGCTGTCAAGGTTGCAAAGAAAGAGCAACACTCACTCCCTGTTGGTGGAAATACAAATTGATATAGCCATTCTGGAAATTAATATGGAGAATCTCCAAAACTAAAAATAAACAAATCATATGACCCAGCTATGACACATTGTTGGCATATACTCAAAGAACTAGATATCTTGTTCCACAGATACTTGCTCAGCTCTAGTTATTGCTGCCTTCCACCACCCCCCTTTTTTTCTTTTTCTTCGAGACAGGGTTTCTCTGTGTAGCCCTGGCTGTCCTGGAACTCACTCTCTAGACCCGGCTGGCCTCGAACTCAGAAATCCACCTGCCTCTGCCTCCCAAGCGCTGGGATTAAAGGCGTGCGCCACCACTGCCCGGCTATTGCTGCCTTTTTAAGAACAGTCAGGAAGATCTACATGTTCGTCAACAGATGAATGTATACTGTGTTTATGGTCCATATACATGTTATAATACTGTCCTTCTGTAAAGAAAAAAATGAATCACACACTTTGAAGGTAAATGCATGAACCTTGAAAAATCATACTGAGCTTAATCCAGACCTAGAAAGACAAACACAAGTTCTCTCTCATCTATGGTCCAGATCTTTAGATGTAAGTGAAGCCCCCATTCCTCATCAAAGAAATCTCTTTTTACAGCAGGTAGAGACCATAAGAGAAAATGACAATTGGACAAAGTACATAGATCCAAGGGTAGAAGGGAACCCATCTCCAACAAATGCATTCATATCACAGCTCCTGCATGATGCTCAGGGAACATCATGAAAGAATGAGAGTAATGATTCTAAGCGCCAGAATACCTACCAGAAGTCTGTGGTGAAAAATCTGTCTTAGAAATGGCTACATAAATAAGACCAGAACAATGAAAATGTTAATGGTCATGCTTATATTGAGAAGGGAGAATAACACTGGGTTCCAATGAGAGGACTGAGTTAGTCAGAACCATACTGATTCCATGACAGGCTGAAAACCGGCAGTTTGGGAGACTAGGCCTAAATTTCTGTTTCCCAGAACTGGAAAAGTCCAAAACAAGCCAATTCCAGGAAAAAGCACACCTCACAGGCAGCCAATCAGGAGCTGCCAGGAGCTTCTCTTCCACCTGGCCTGAGCTAAGCCTGAGCTGAGAGTTAATCAGCAACAGTTCTGGAGTGACCCCAGAATTCTCTAGAGCCTCAACTAATCACAAAAGCACCCATACCCCTGGAAATAGAGCCAACCAATCAAAGGAAAAGGGAAAGAAAGACAAAAGTCACTCACTCCAACCCTGCCAGTCTTTAAATTGACCCTGCAAAGCTCATACCTGTTTTCCATCCTGATGTATGGGTAGACCCCTGTATGCTGAATCTCTGCAGAATAAATGCTCGTTGCTGTTATGTACTATTTGAGTCCGTGGTGCCATTATTTGGCAAATTATGGACCCTTACACCACGTCTAGACAAAGAACTATAGTTAACTAATGACTGCAGAGAGGAGGGAAATTTGATTCTCCCAGTGATAAACTCACTTACTGGTTGTCCAATACAGAGTTGTCAGCCCAGGAGCCATATACACACAAGCAACAAAACTGAATCCAGATATTTGTCTTTATGTATATGAATTTGTGAGTGCATGTGCATGCACACACACACACACATGTAACGATAATAATCAAATTAAAAGTGGCTATCAACTTGAGAGTAGGGACATAGAAGGGTTCCTGGGAAGGGGAGGTTGGAGGTAAGAAGGCAGAGGATATAAGAAAATTCTATTTCAATTAAGATTACACTTAAAGATGAAAATCTGAATGAGAAATGAGCCCTGACTCTGCTGAAAGCATTTGATAATGTCTAGAGACATTTTGGATTGTCACAACTGGGATGTGGGTTTGTGATGGTAATGGTTAATTTTCTCCTTTTTCCTCCACTTGACACAGCTGGTGCCATCTGAAAAGAGGGGATGTCAACTGAGTAGCTGCTTCTATAAGATTGACCTGTAGGCAAGTCTGTGGAGAATTTTCTTAATTAATGATTGATGTAGGAGGGCCCAGCCCACTGTCCCAGAGCACATGGTCCTCAGTGGTACAAGAATGCAATGTGACACTTGAGCAAGAATCCTTGAGCAGGAATTCTCCATAGTGCCTGCTTCAATCGAGAAAGCTTGGCTGGTTTCAGCTTCTTTCCAGGCTCATCTCAGCTTCTGTTTTAGGAGCTTGTCTTATCTGAGAGTGACTCATAGTAGTGTTTCTTGTTTATTCTTCTGAAGGAGGGAGGGACTTAGTGAATTTTGTCAGTTTCTGGGATTTCCTGAAGCTATTTTAAGTTGTTTACTTTCTATTTTAAGGAGTGTCCTTAGGAGATTAAACGTTTCCATGTCAGAGTAAACTGTTACATATCAGCAAAGGGCTAGAGCAGTAGCTGAGAGATTATATCTGATCTACAAGGACAAGATAGAGCTGATTGAGAGTGTCTGGGTTTTTGGAGCCTCAACACCCACCCCTAGTCACATATCTCCCCCAAGAAGGCCACACCTCCTAATCCTTCCCAAACAGTTCTACCAACTGAGGACCAAGTATTCAAACAGATGAACTTATAGAGTCCATTTTTATTCAAGCCACCAAACTCAGGAAAGATATAGCTGAATCATATGGCCATTCTGAGTGTAGATTTTAAGGAAATTCTAAGTTTGCTCCCACAATATCTGTACTAATTTACATTCTCATTGACATTGAATAATGACCCTTCCCACATCTACAATCTTGCCAGGATTTGTTATTGTTTTGGATGATAGCCATTCTAATTGAAGTATGATGGAATCTCAGTGTAACTTTGATTTAAATTTCTGTAGTCCCCAAATATATTGTACATGTTTTATTTATTAGCCAGTTGTACTTCTTCTGAGAATTGTCTGTTCAGTTCATTTGCCAACTTACTGGCTCAATTATTATTATTATTTTGGCGTTTACTATTTTAGATTTCTTTATATATTTTATACAGTAATACTCTGTTTAGTGAAGTTAGGGTAGTTCTTCTGACTTGTAGGCTGATGCCTCACTCTGTTAATTGTTTCATTTACCATGAAAAAAAGGGTTTTTTTTTTAAATACACTCTCACTTGTTCAGTTGTCAACAATAATTTCCTGAACCATTAGCTTCTACTTTAAGTTCTTGCCTATGCTATGTCTTGTATGCTGTGCTATGTATATTTTCTCTAAAGTTCCTCCAATAATTTCTAAATCTCAAGTCTCACATCAAGGTATTTGATCCTTTTTGACTTGAATTTTTTGTACATTGTAAGAAATAGGCGTCTAGTTTCATTCTTCTATTTATGGACATCTGATTCTTACAGAGCCATTTGTTGAAAAGGCTGTTTCCCCTAGTATCCATTTTTAGCAACACTGTCAAGAATCATATGTCTGTGACTGCAAGGATTTATTTCTAGGACCTTTATTCTATTCCATGAATCGACCTGCCCATTTTCTGCCAATACCTTCCTTGTTGGTTTTGTTTCTGTTGCAATGTAGTTTAATTTGAAATCAGGTATTGTGATACTTCTAGCATTACTGTTTATGCTCAGGATTGCTTTGACTCTTTAGCTCTTTTTAGTTTCTGTGTGTGTGGTGATGCAATATGATGAAAATATCTCCTACATTCTAAGAGACCAGAACTTTTCCTGGACATCACCAGCAAAGTTAATAATACATCTTGAGATCATTTAAGATTTAAGACCACCATCCTACTGCATGCTCAAACTGTTTGTTAACCTGGTTTTAAAGGAGCAATTGTAACAACCAATCTTATTTGCCTTGGATTTCCTACGTTATCAGCTTTTACAACCTAAGCTAATGTATAGTTCTAAGCTTAAGTTATGTTTCCTCCATGCCCCTGACCCAGATAATGCATGTGTATCATTTGCTGATAGCAGCAAATACAGAAATTGAAAGCAAGATCCTAAACTCTACCATAAAGGTTGAAAACGTCTATTTATGGGCATTGGATGATAAATGATGTTTGTGATCTGGGTCAGTTGTATCAGCTGTTGCCAGTGACTTAAGCCCTTGTAAAATTCTGTTAAAATTTCTGTAAAATATCCTGTGCCTTCTTTATGTGATACTTTCTGTGCTGTTCAATAAACAGAGAATGAAGTCCTTTGTTAGAAACAGACATACAGACACAACAGGCAGAAACAACTCACAAAATGGACAGACACAGCGATACATAATGACAGAAGCAGAATGAGACACACAAAGGGGCAGGAACAGACACAGGGACTAACAAACTAACCGGAAAGCATCAGGCAGGCACAGAGTCAAATTCATAAATAGACAGAGGATGGGAAGATAACAGGGAGTAGAAAATTCAAATATAAACTCACTCTTGGTTAAATGACTCCAAGGGGAAGTGTTTTTATTTCTTTCCTTAATGTGACATGCATGCATTATTGGTGATTCAGGGTTAATCACTAATATGGATAGTCCATGAAGATATTGAATTCTAAGATTGTGTTTAAGATTCTGAAATGTGGTGCATATGCACAATGGAATTTTGTCCAGCCTTAACAAAAAATGAAGTCATGACAGTCTCTGAAAAATCAATGGAACTGAAAATTCTAACGTTAAGTGTAAGAAATAACTATTACTTTTTTCTCTCATATAAAAACCCAATGTTTTAATATAATATCTGTGCATATGCACATCTGTGATATTTTATTGGTTTAGGTTGAAACAAAAATAAATCAAAACAAAGCCAAAAAACTATATTCTACTCTCTTTTTCAATTTCTTTCCTTGGTGTTTCATCATTTTATATGTAGCTTTTTTGATATTGGCACATATACAACTACTTATTTTTGTTTTGTTGTGTTTTGTTTGAAATGGGGTTTCACTATGTAGAACAGGATGGCCTTGAATTTACTGCTTCTGTCTCTAGTGCAGGGATTAAATGTATGCACTACTACAACCGTGCCTATAACTACTAATTTTTTTATGTTGCTTCTGTATCCTAGAACTTTGATAAAAGTGTTTATCTGATCTAGAAGTTTTTTAGTGGAGTCTTTTGTCTTTAAACATAGAATCATTCGGTCTACAAATAGAGATAAATTTATTTTTTTCCATTTCTATTTCTATGCTTTTTCTTTCTTTCTCTTACCTCATTGCTCTGGCTGAGAATTCAAGCATTGCATTGAATAAGAGTGAAGAGATTAAACATCCTTGTCTCATGCCTGATGTTAGAAGTACCTTTTGTTTTCTGCCATTCTGTGTAATGTTGGGTATAAGTTTGTCATATAAAGCCTTTAATGTATTTGTGTATGATGCTTCTATCTCTCATTTCTTGGAAGATTTTATTGTGAAGGAACATAGAATTTATCAAAGCTTTATTGTGAATGTTTGATAAGTTTATTTGATTTTTGTCTTTGATTCTATTTATGTGTTGTAGTGCATTTATATATTTTTGTCTATTCACTTATATGTAATATATATTTATGTACACACACATTTGTGAATTTTTGCATTTGTGATCATCAAGGATGAACCAATATCTATAGTTTTTTCTTTTATTGCATATTTATTAATTCATTAATACTGGCTCTGGCTCTTTAGAGTAAATTACGATAAAGTTTGAGACATGTTACTCTTTTAGCAGTCGGAATTTGACAGTTAATCTGTTCTAGTAGTGGGCTTTTCTTTGTTGCAGGACTCTTTATTGTTTAAAGCTCATGGCTCATTATAGATATAATCTAAGTTTTCCTATCCTCTTCATTCAGTTTATTAAAGGACATTTGTCCAGAATGTGTTTGGTTCTTAAGAGTTTTCAAATTCTTTGAATATATTTTTTAAAATATTACTCAATTGGTTATCTGGCTTTCAGTAGTGCTTGTTATAATATTCTTTACCCATACCTAATTCTATCAATTTGTGTGTTTTCTTTTCTTTTGGTTACTTTGGATGTTAAATGCCATATTAGGTTGCTTAATTGAGATTTTTGGTTACTTTTTCATGTAGGTACTCATAACTTCAAGGGTCCTTTTTAGATCTATCTTTCTATATCCATCCCAAAGGGTCTTGTAAGTTGTATTTTTATTTCTATTTGTTTATAGTAATGAAAACAATTCCATCCTGATTTTCAAATAACTCACTGATCATTCAAAAGCATATTGTTTAGTTTCCACGCATTCCTATATTATCTGTAGTTCCTTTTGTTGGATCTCTGAACTATTTTTTTTTTTTACATTTTCTCTTGATCGCCTCCATTATTCTATACCTTTTAGCTGTCTGCTACTATCTTTATTCCTGATGCACTTCCTTTCCTTATTTAATCATAATATCATCTCTCCTCTGTTACCCCGACTCCCCTTATTTACATAGTTGCTGAGAATACATATTGATAGGAATAAATTAAGAAGCTGAAGCGACATAAAAGACCCTATGTATAGTTATAGAACAGTGGCGCTAACCCATTCTCCAAGACCTGCTGAAGACGTATTCTTGTGCTATATCATTCTATTACTGTGCAGTCTGAAATATCTTGATGAATTCATAACCATTCATTAGCAATTACTCTGCAAATCCTTGAGTTGCTACACATTTTGAGGACGTTACTCTTGCTTAGGAAATCAAGATGTATTATTTTACAAACATTTGCTCGTACTGTTCTTTCGATCTCTAATCATCATAAAGGTCCTAGAGAGATGGTAGCCTCATTAAAACCCTTGTGACCATTTAAGTAAGTACTAAATATTATATACCTGTTGGAAGCGTGTACAAAGGAAAGATTTTAAGGTTTAGAGATCTACTTTATGCCTCAAATGATTTCTTTTGGAACTGAAATTTGTTCTGAGCTGTGACATCTCAAACATGAGGAATTTTACCTGCCTGTTATATAAATTCTATTATGTAAAATATAATGGAAGTTTGATTTAGCTTTTTTGATTTCTAGATTAGAACTTGCAAAAATTCCAGGACAATTATCATCAATGCATTCTTCATTTGTACATATTCTTCTTATTCATTTTAAATCAAAATTATGTAATTATTCCTCTGACCCACTGGAAACATAACAATTTTGAACCATGGAATAAAAAACATTGCTTTCTTTTAACATTGTCAGCAGTGATCATATATAGTTGCTTTATACCTCTAGTGTAGTACAATTTTGTTATCCTTTTCATAGAAGCCACCAAACCTGGAAGTTATTGTGGATGCTGGGAAGTGTTTGCTGATGGAAGCACGATTAGCTGCCTCCTGAGAGGCTCAGGCAGAGCCTGACAAATACAGAGGTGGATGCTCGCAGCCAACCATTGGACTGAGCGTGGGGTCCCAGATGGAGGAGTTGAAGAAGGGACTGAAGGAGCTGAGGGGGTTTGCAGCCCCATGGAG
The DNA here is from genome assembly GCA_028551405.1 of Uromys caudimaculatus. Taxonomy (NCBI): domain Eukaryota; kingdom Metazoa; phylum Chordata; class Mammalia; order Rodentia; family Muridae; genus Uromys; species Uromys caudimaculatus. Next base: position 7,983 of record JAPYYD010002886.1, read on the forward strand.
GGAGCAATAGTGTCAATTGACTAGACCCCCCAGAGCTCCCAGAGACTTGACCACCAACCAAAGAATACACATGGAGGGACCCATGGTGCTAGATGCATATGTGGCAGAGGAGGGCTTTTTAGCCATCAGGGGGAGGAGAGGCCCTTGGGCCTGAGGGTGTTCAATGGCCAGTGTTGGGGAATGCCAGGGAGGGAAGATGGGAGTGGGTAGGTGGGTGGGGGAGCATCCTCATAGAGGCAGGGGAGGGGGATGGGATGGGGGCTTCCGAAGGGGAGATCTGAAAAGGGGAAAACATTTGAAATGTAAATAAAGTAAATATCCAATAAAAATAAGTATATATATTTATTTTCTGTTTTGCATAGTTATTATAATAATCCATTCTGAAGTATTTAGTTACTTTATAGCAGTTCTACAAGTTTCTGATTTGTGCTGAAACTCTAAGGCAAGGATGAGCTGCCTGGAAGTTACTAATTCTTTCAACCTTGTGGTAGTTGCATCTCCTTCTTCTCTGATGTCAAATAGACTATTCTCTCTGAGACATATGCAGGTGATGGAAAATCTATCATGCTAGCCAAGTTGTGTGGTTAATGCTGTACTCCCAGCTTTTTGTGTGGTCACTCCTCACTGTGATCTTCTTTCCCTTAAACACTGGCAGCTGTGCATTCTCTCTGCATGCTACATCACCTCTTTCTCACCTGTGGCACTGTCTGATACCAACAGAGAAACCTTAGCAGTCATAGAGCAGCTCACATCTCAGAATAGTCACAAGAAGCCATATGAAGCAGACTCATAGGCATTCCAGCTCAACATAATTCCTTGACTGTTCTTACCACTCAGTGGATGTCTGCCTTCTCATGCCATGGCATCTAAGCACAGTACCGGATGCTCTCATGTGCACACTCCTCTGACAAAGCTCCTTCCTTCTTTTGGTAGGTATCATGCCCTTCGATCAGCATACTTTCATCCCATTCCTGTGAAAGTCATAAGTCATTTATTGCATTAATACTATAATTTACATAACCCAGTCTTGAACTCCACTGTGTTCCTATCTTTTTTTCATCTGAACTTTAACAATACATTCTGCCAAATACAGGCCATCTACTCTGGGATGCTCTCTAAAAACATGCATAAATTCAGAAGAGCATTTTCTTATATAATTGCTTCATTAGACATTGGATTCATACTCACAGACTTTTAGAACAAGGAGAAAGCAACATGAAGTATGAAGTAATTCAAAAAGGATAATTACTAGAAAGTTCTAAAGACAAGAAGGAGCTAAATATGAGAGTTAAGGATTGTTAGTGAATCAAAGCTAATAGGTTGGAGTTTTCCAAATGAACCACATAATACGGGACTTGGGGAGGTACCCTATGGATAGAAGGAAGCCATTGAAAGTTGTAAGGAAATATCATACTCATTCACTTATGGTGGATCTGAGCACTTTCCATCTCGGCACTCAGGGATGGAAAGCAGGAGAATCAACCCCAAGTTCAATGCCAATTTGGGCTACATAATGAGACCACATCTCAGAAGCAAAAGAAGAAAGCATGATGCTTAAAACTAAACTCTATAAAGATGACCCAAGTTACACACCCGGTCTAAAAAATATGAACTTTCTGTGCTAAAACATAGGAGAAATGGTCAAGCAAAATGGATTCATGAGCTATTCAGGTGGGCCAATGAGTCAGTGGGAGAATGGAACCAAGAGGAAAATTTTAGAGGGATAATCATGTCTTTTCTGAAATAAGGGAAGTCAATACAAATTTCTCTGAAATAAGTGACAGTCAAAATTATGGATTTGGATAGCTGTGGTGTTTGGTTGCCATGCTTATGAGGCACTGTCTTGAGTATGTCGAGCTATGGTGCCTCAGGTCCTACACTCACAGATTTAACACATTTTGACTGTTCTTGAGATCATGTCCTCACTAAAGCATAAATATAAACTAAGGGAGTAATAAAACAAAATAATGTTCAGGAGTGAACCCTACAGTGGAAAGCCAGGATCATGGCTTTGATAGTGTTAGGACTAGAGGTGTAGATCAGGTAAACATAAATATAATTACATTTGTTTTATTAATCGTTATATTTATTTACATTTCGAATGATATCTACCTTCCCAGTTACTCCTCTACAACCTCCCCATCCTGTCCCTCCCCTCCCCCTTCCCTTTGCCTTTATGAGGATGCTTCTCCACCCACTAACCCACTCCTGCCTCACCGCTCTAGCATTCCCCAATGTTGGGGCATCAAACCTCCACAGGAACAAGGTTCTCTGCTCCCACTGATGTCACATAAGGCCATTCTCTGCTACATATATATTTGGAGCCACGGACCCCTCCATATATACTCTTTGGTTGGTGGTTTAGTTTTTGGGAGCTCTGGGTGGACCAGTTAGTTGATACTGTTCTTTCTATGTGGTTGCAGTGCCCTTCAGCTCCTTCAGTCCTTCCCCTAGCTCTTTTGTTGGGGTCCTTTGGTTGACTGTGAGTATACGCATCTGTATTGATCAGGTGCTGGCAGAGCCTCTCAGGGAACAGTCATACCTGTCTGCAAGCACTTCTTGGCATCAGCAATATTGACTGGGTTTGGTGTCTGCAGATGGGATGGATCCCTAGGTACGGTGGTCTTTGGATAGCCTTTCCTTCAGTCTCTGTTCCATTTTTTGTTCCTGTCTTTCCTTTGGATAGGAACATTTCTGGGTTAAAAATGTTGGGATGGGTGGGTGGCCCCATCCCTCAACTGGGGGCTGTCCCTATCTACTGTTGGTGATTTCTACAGGTTCTATCTCCCCTTTGTTGTATATTTCAGCCCAAGTCAACCAGCCTTTGATTTTTGTAGTCTTATTAAGTTGTGTGAAGCTTAGAAACTGCTCTTAGAATTTGGTTTTTGTTTTGCTTTGTAGGAGGCATTCTGTTGAGATTGGCAGAGACAGGTAGGTCTTCACAATATGTGAAGGGATTGAAGAGAGGAATGAATTTTGAACGGAAGGTGAAATTTCACTCACATCAGCAGGATTGTTTCTTTGTTATTTGTACTTGCTGTGGGTGGAAAACACACATGGTATTTGAAGGCAGGAAAGGCATCAATTTTTCACTTCTGAAACTTTTCCTATTTTAACTTTATTGGAGTCCACATGTGTTTCTCTCTGCCACAAGAAAAAGGAGAAAAATAGCAAGAATACCTTCTCCTCCTAATGCCCTCCAACACACATATGTAAGAGCATGTAGGCACCTATATCCATATCCAGTTATTAGTAGGTGCTTTCTCTTCAAAAGACATTTCAAAATGAAACTTCCACATTGGTGAAAAAAATTCATGTAGATCATTAAAAAATATTGAGTGACAAAAGGAATTCCTGAAATTTTTCATGACAATAAACTGAAACTTTGTTCTATAATAATATTTGCTAACTCCAAGTTCATGACTTAATCCCAAGTAACATGGTTGCTTTGGCCAAGAACTCTACTTGCATATGGATAATGAGCAGGCAAATGTGAATCCTGGGGTGATCTATACACTTGATCTACAGGAAAAAAAGCTTCTCCTTTCAGAAGATCTTGTCTGAAGTATACACAACCAAGTCTCATTTGTGTATAGAAAATGGTTGGTTTCTTAAACTCAGAGCAAATTCAAGACCAGGACCATAAATCTGGATGACCTTTCTCTGCCCTTGCAAACTTCTTGCCTCTCAAAATGAAGCTTGGTCTTCCAATAACAAGAATTTATTCAAGCCAGGAATGGTAGAACATAGCTGTAGCACTAGTAGGCTGAAATAGAAGAACTGCCACTAGTTTAAGGCCAACCTAGGCTACTAGATAGTGAATATCAGATAGCTGGAGCTGTGTGGCAAGACCCTATCTCAAAACTTTATACCACAAAAATATTTTTATTCAACTCTCAGCAATATTTAGGTTCAGAATATAGTATCATTTATGCCCCATTGTTTTTTAAAAATTTGTTTTTTATTTATTCACTTTATATCCTGATAGCAGCCTCCCTCTACTCCCTATCACATCTCTTCTGTCCATTTCCTCCTCCCCCTTTTCTCAAAGAAGGGGAAGCCTCCATGGGTACCAACTTGCCCTGGCACATCAAGTCACTGCAGGACTAGGTACATCCTCTCCCACTGAGGCCAGAAAAAGCAGCTCAGCTAAGGGAAGTAGATTCAAAGGCAGGCAACAGTCAGAGACAGCCCCCACTCCAGTTGTTGGGGCACCCACGTGAAGACCAACCTGCACATCTTCTACAAATGTGTAAGGGTCCTAGGTCCTCTACACATGCTCTTTGGCTGGTGGTTTAGTCTCTGAGTCCCCATGGGTACAGGTTAGTTGACTGTATATAGGTGATCTTTTTATGATGTCCTTGACACCTGGGGCTCCATCAATCCTTCCTGGGACTCTTTCACAAGTCTCCCTAAACTCTGCCTAATGTTTTGCTGTGTGTCTCTGCATCTGCTTTCATAAACTGCTGGATGGATTCTCTCAGAAGACAATTATGCTAGGCTCCTGTCTGCAAGCATAACACAGTATCATTAATACTGTCAGGGATTGGCTGTTTTCCATGGGGTGGGTCTCAAGTTGGGACAGTCATTGGTTGACCATTCCCTCAATTCTGTACCATCTTTATCCCTGCACATCTTGTAGGCAGGACAAATTTTGGGTCGAAGTTTTTGTGGGTGAGTTGGTGTCCCCCTCCCTCCACTGGAAGTCCCAAATGGCTACAGGAGATGGCCATTTCAGACTCCATATCTTTAGCTGCTAGGAGTCTCATCTAGGCTCATGTCCATAGATTGCCAGGACCCTCCCATGTCCCAGGTCTCCTGCTCAATCCAGGGATGTCCCCAATCAATTTCCATTCTCTCTCCTAGCCCTTACCCACCCCCATACTTCATACATGTTAGTCCTCCAATCCATTCCCCTCCTGACTCCCTCTTCTACCCAGTTCCCTCCCTCCCTCCACCTCTGGCATCTATTTTATATCCCTTTCTGAGTGAGATTTAAGTATCCTACATTGGGCCCTCCCTGCTTATCTTCTTTGGGTTTGTGGACTATAGCATTGTTATCCTGTACTGTATGGGTAATATCCACTTATAAGTGAGTACATGCCATGCATATCTTTCTGGGTCTGGGTTACCTCACTCGGGATCATATTTTCTAGTTGCATCCATTTGCCTCCAAATTTCATAATGTCTTTGTTTTTAATATCTGAGTAGTATTCATTGTGTAAATGTACTGCACTTTCCTTATCTATTCTTCAGTTGAGGGTCATCTAGGTTGTTTACAGTTTCTGACTATTACAAATAAAGCTACTATGAACACAGAGGAGTAAGAGTAGGAGTGCAGCATTGTTTTGATATATGCCAAGGAATGATAGAGCTGTGTCTTCAGGTAGAACTATTCACAATTTTCTAAGAAACCATCAAATTGATTTTCAATTTGTTGTACAAGTTTGCACTTCCACCAGCAATGGAGGAATGTTCCCCATGCTCCATAACCTCACCAGCATGTGCTGTCATTTGGGTTTTTGATTTTAGCCATTGTGAGTGGTGTAAAATGGAATCTCAGGATCGTTTGATTTGCGTTTCTCTGATGACTAAGGATGTTAAACAGTTCTTTAAGTACATGTTGGCCATTAGATTCCCTCCATTGATAAGTCTTTAGTTTTGTAACCAAATTTTAACTGGGATATTTGTTTGTTGATTCTAATTTTTTGAGTTCTTTATATATTTTGGATAGTAGTCCTCTGTCAGATGTGTGGTTGGGAAAGATCTTTTCTCTTTCTATTGGCTGCCATTTTGTCCCATCGACAGTGTCCTTTGCCTTTCGGAAGCTTTTCAGTTTCAGGAGGTCCCATTTATTAATTGTTGATCACATACCTGAGCTGTTGGTGTTTTGTTCAGAAAGATATCTTCTGTGCCAATTTTTTCAAGGCAGTTCCCCCACTTTCTCTTCTATTTGATTTAATGTATTCAATTTTATATTGAGGTGGTTGGACTACTTGGCCTTGAGTTTTATGCAAGGTGATAAATGTGGATATATTTGCATTCTTCTACATACAGACATCCAGTTAGACCAGCACCATCTGTTGAAGATGCTTTCTTTTTTCCATTGTGTCATTTGGCCTCTGTCAAAAATCAAGTATTCAAAGGTATGTGGGTTTACTTCAGCATCTTTAATTCAATTCCATTGATCAATCTTTTCTTTTTTTAGACCAATACCATCAGTTCTTATTGTTATTGCTCTGTACTATAGCTTGAGGTCAGGAATGGTGATACCTCCAGAAGTTCTTTTACAGTTCAAGATTGTTTTAGCTGTCCTGTTTGTTTATTTATTTGTTTTTCCGTAGGAAGTTGAGAATTGCTACATCAAAGTCTGTAAAAAATTGTATTGGAATTTTGATGGGGATTGCATTGAATCTGTAGATTGCTTTTAGTAACATGGCTATTTTTGTAATGTTAATCCTATGGATCCATGAGCATGGAAGATCTTTTCATCTTCTGATATCTTATCCAATTTCTTTCTTCAGAGATTTGAAGTCTTTGTCATACAGGTCTTTCTCTTGCTTGGTTACATATACACCAAGATATTTTATTTTATTTGTGGCCTTTGTGAAGCGTGTTTTCCCCTAATTTCTTTCTCAGCCTGTTTATCACTTGCATAAAGGAGGGCTGTAGGGAGCGGTTAGAGTATTCGCCATTACAAGATGGCGCTGACTCCCGCTGTCGCTCTAAGGAAACTTGTGGATAGCGCGGGGTGGCTCGCCCGAAGCGCTTGTGCATTAAGGGTGTACATGACTAATCACCGCCCACTCCCGGG
>JAPYYD010002887.1:0-14795 GCA_028551405.1 Uromys caudimaculatus
GTGTGTGTGTGTGTAATGTGTGTGCAGTGTGTATATAGTGTGTATCATGTATGCCTGTATTAGGTCTGTGTGTAGTGGGTGTGCATGGAAGGGTCATACACTTAGGTCTGGAAGCCATAATAGAATTCCAGGCGTCCTGCTCTGTCATTTTCTGCCTTATGCACTTGAGACAGGTTCTTTAGAATACAGCAAGTCCCAGAAATTCTCCTGACTACACCCAAGTTTGTAAACATGAGTTCTGAGGATTTAAATTCTGACCATAATGCTTGTGAAGCATTATGCTGTCCCCATCTCCTCAGCCTAATACATAGTCCATGAAGACACTGTCCCGGACTCCACACCTAGCAGCCTAACCCTTGCATCTACTGCTACTTTATTCTTCAAGACAGATAGCGGTTCTCTGTTTCAGGACAGCATTGACATCTGGCATGTGCATAAAACAGTACTTAACCCACTTTCTGCCCTGTGGTATTTGTGGAAATAACACGTTTCCCTGTCTCTATAAGGTATTAATAGTGCTAGGAAATTATCCGTCTGCCACTCCAGACTTGCTCTTTACTGTAAAGTTGACATTCAGGATTCCACAGACTGCACAGCCCTTCCTAGATTTTGGTGAAAGACTAGCTATACCATGAACTGCTCTGAGACTGAATAAAAAGTAGTGTATACAAATAACCTTGGCCAGAGAAACGGTTAAGTTCCTGAGCCCTAGAATAACAGTAGGAGACCCACTTCCACAGCGGTGAGGTCCTTTGAGCTCCCAAGAATAAACCCCTATGATGTGATACAATGCTATAAATCATCACCCAGAATTCCTGGTTCCACATTTAGGGAGAGAATTGAGAATGGGACAGGAAAGCAGACAATCCCCACTGGCAGGAGCTATCATTTCAGCAGAGATCAGGGAGCTGAGCTCTGCTGGAAAGAAAGAAGATACTGCAGGGCTGGGCACAAACATAGGCATTAAGGGAAGAAACCATTTCAGCTTAAAACCAGTGAAGGGGGACTGCCAGCTCTCTCAAATCTGAAATGGGGCCTACAGCGAGAGCTTCTGATGACTGGGTGGGCACTTAAAGGAGATCTTGTGCCCAGAGGACCTTCAAGGACCACCCAGAGCTCCAGTGCACCAGGAAGAAGCCTTTGCTGTTATGTAGACAGGAAAACGTTAATTGCTTTATTTGTTTGTTTGTTTTATGTGCAGTTCAGAACTTTTTAGGTTGTTTTTAGAGAAACTGTCAATTTTAAGAGAAGCTGTGAGGGAAGCAGAATCTGCTTGACAGATGGAAGAACTGGGTGGACTCTTGGCCTGCCAGCCGGCTGTGGGCGTAGGAAGGGAGGGAGGCAGAGAGGAAGAAGGTGAGTGTAGGAGAGCTCAGATGGAGGACCACGTGAGCCAGTACACAAACACATAAACAGAGAGAGAGAGAGAGACAGAGACAGAGACAGAGAGACAGAAGACAGAGAGAGACAGAGACAGAGAGACAAACAGACAGAGAGACAGAGACAGAGAGAGACAGAGAGAAACAGGAGACATACACACATATACACAAGCACAGAGAGAGGGAGAGAGACAGACAGACAGACACACAAACACACACACATATACATGCACACAAACACATACACACAAGCACGCATGCATAGGAGGAGACCTGCAGTTTACTTCAACCAAAAGCTGGAGCAACTAAGATGCCCAGATATTTGATCTTGCAATTTACATCAATCAGTCAGGCTTGAAACTGCAGATTTAAGGGAACCACAAAGTTCTCCTTGCATAAAAAATAGGAGTGAAACCAATAAGCAGTAAGAACCATCTTTATTTAATAATTATGTGTTCTGCCTTTTGATCTTTGATGTTTAGAGTCCTTCTTGCCCCACCTACACCCCCGCATTGGGAGGTGAACCTAGTTTCCCTGTTTGGAGGACAGACTATGTACTATTGAGACTCATCTCTACTATATTTTTACTTCTTATTTCTGGACAAGGTCTCGCTAATTTGACAGGGTGACCTTGAGCTTCTATCCTACTGCCATAGCTGGCATTGTAGGTCTTTTATGTTGTTGTTACAAAGATACTATGATGCCTTATCAGGGGGCTAGGACTCAAGGGCTTCTCTGGAGGCATGATATCTTACGTGAAAATCAAGGGTATTCTGCCTCTGTTTTCTACAATGCAAAGGCGATGCAAGCAGAGAACATATATGCAGTTTTATAAGGATTATGTTAGAATTTACCTGGATCCAGATATTAAAATGAAAAAATACAAGCAGAAGTCAGCTATAATGTGCTATTGCACAACAGAACTGCCATAGATAGTAAACATATACTTCAAAGAAACTAGTACAAAGGACTTCTAAATGATTTTGGTACAAAGAAGTGATAAATGCTCAAGAAGATAAATACATTTCACCTGTGTTGAATTACCATATGATATTCAGAATTTGTATGATTTGTGTGGCAAAAAGCAAAAGAGACAGACAAAAATTACAGAAGAAAAAAGTCTAAAATGCAAAACATCAAAGCCTTTCTTTCAAGATCAACAGTGCCAATTGACTTTTTAAAGTTTTGAAATCCTGTGAGCTAGGACTGGCTTTTCTCTGAGTGAGGTACTGAGGGTTTTCACATGTGCGTTCATGGTGGTAAGACAAACTTACTAGAAAAGCTAATTGGGTCACATGCTTCAGCAGACACTCTTGGTCATCTTGGTCAGTGTACTACCTGTTTAACAGCCTGCACTGAACCCTTAGTGAAGAGCATTTCTACAGAGGGAAAAAAACCCTTTCATCCTCAAAATGCCTAAGAGTAGGGAATATGCAAAACAAATACAATGGATATTTTAGCTGTTCCCCAAATGAAAAGCAAAATATACTAGAATAATCTAAGTCTTATGGTAAACAATTAGATAAGATACAATAACAAGTTGAAAGCAAAGAAAATGAACATATTTTAAAATTGGTCCTTAGCAGGTATAATGAAGAAGATAAATTTGAACAATTAGAAACTAATGAAGATTTTGTAAAAATTGCTATTTACAATGAATAAGTGAGAAGATGTTTGGGAAATGTGATCATATATTAAAAATGGGTCTAAATGACAAATGCCATAGGCGATTAAGAAAATTAGTCAAGAAACTCAATTATCTTGGCATTATTTTTAAAACTGTTATAGCTGATTGTATATCTGCAACACAGCACACACATTCAGAAGAGGATTAGAAAGAGTAAGCTCAGATATCACTAGCTGGTAATTTTTCCACTTAGCATACTAATCATTAAAATTATAAGATGCAGTGCATGACCAAAAGTGACAATAGAACCACAATAATTATGAATGCATTTTAAAAAATATTGTTGCCTCAACATCAACATCAGATGTAAAAACATGACAATTGAGTTTTTACTGTGACTATAGAACATATATATATATATATATATATATATATATTCTATATATAACATATATGTATATATATATTAAAGATGTGGATGCTCAAACATGTTTTATGCCAATCACTTTTAACCCACTTGTTTAGAAGCTAAGCTGTATAAATTGAATTTAATTTTTGTCAAGGGAAGACTGGCAATTATCCTCATATAAAATGAGTTTCTGACGAAGGATCACAGTAATGGGCCAGAAGGGTAATTTCCATTTGTCCATGCCCTCTTATTGATGTCAAGACCAAGCTTGCAACCCTTGATTATGTCTCTCAACAGTGAGAGTAATTTTAGGATTTAAGCTTTCATTGCACTGGGAATTGCTAGTATTAGGGTTGGTAGAAAAAGAGCCTATCTAAAACCTCAAAGCCAAGTGAAAACACAGTTCTAAATGAGAAAATTGGAGACAAGTGTTTGAAAGGAAACAAAGTCGTTAATGAAGATAAATGAGTAGATAAAAGGCGGTGATCAGTAGAAGGATTTTTCCAAGCCAGTAGCAATCCTAATAAATTATTCACGAGAGAGATGCCCAGGGCCCATGGAGAGGTGCTCTGTCTTTACTCTGGTGCTACACTGGTCCGCGTACACACATGACTGGCTATGGGAAAGTCTAATTGGGGTGAAACTACCCTCATGTTGTATGAGTTAGTGGCCTATATCACATTCTTGGGAAGAAAAACTAAACATGGGGCATAAAGGGGCTATGACAGTTCCACTCTGTATAACACTAAGCAGCATTTTTCAGAGTGCACTTTCATATTCAAGATAGCTGTTAACTTTCATCTCATTTCTAAGAGCTCAAAGAAAAGATTGTTTTCTCTACCAAAATAAAAAAAACTAAAGGTATGCTAACTTATCCCTGTATCTTAAACATTTTGTATCATTGCATGTCTAAATTTCAGTTGTAAAATAGAAGTGATTGTAAATATTAGATTTTTTGAGTCATGCCAGATTAACAAATTAACATATTATACGCAATGTTGATTCCCATTATGGTGGTTATGTTATGTTTGTACACACACACATGCATACACACACACATACACACGCATACACACACAGATCATATGAGAAATATTTATTGCCCTGTACTTACTGTAGTAGATCCATAAATACAATGATAATAAAACATTTCTCTGCACAAAGAGTTTTTATTTTTTGGAGGGGTCAATTGTAGAGGAAGATGATAGAATAGCTCTAATATAAAAAAACAAAACAAAATCAGGGTACATACTTATTTCAGTCTAGCATCAGGGATGCTTCCAGGGGGCAGCAGAATCAGAATCTAAGATAAGAACAGAATCATGAATAGAACTTAGAAAGGTGAAAGCAGATGCTCATGGGGAGAACAATCCAAACAGAACAGGTATGAAGCTCCAGAAGAGACTTTCAGTGTGGTTTTCTGCAGTGGTGTGTATTTTGGATTGGGTAATGTGAACTGTGTGATTCACCTGTACATGGTGTGACAGTGAATAGGGTGGGGGTAACCAAGTATAATGGCATCTTTTATATGATTTTTGTTTTGACTTGTTTTGAGACAAGGTCTTGTCAGTTTTCTGGTAGAGCTAAGGTTTGAACGCTAAGGCCCAATAGGCTATCTTTGGCCTATAAAGGATGGCAGCTGTTTGCCCAAGCTCCTAGAATACAGCTTCTAACACATGGCTACATCTCTCCATAGGTCTGTGACATTTGGTCATGTAAAAAAGGGTCACGCCCCAAACCTCACCAAAAGTAGACACACGACCACACAGCCCCAAGTCATCCCCAAGTTAATGAGACACCTAAAGACTTAGCCATGCCCCTTCCCAGTTACCATTCCCAGAGGGCTCAGGTACAATCTCATCCACACCACTCTCCACAATGAAAATAAACGCCTTAGAATTAAAGACTGTCTCTACTCATCTTGATCCACCATGGGAAGTGAGGGATCCGGCCTTCGATTAAGGAGCCGCCTCTAACTTCTCACCGAGAGCGCCTCAGCACTTCCAGATGGTACTTATTCACCCAAGCCAAAGCCTGCTTGTGCCTCCTGAAGCTTCCAGGAAAGATCTGTGCCACCACTCCCAGCATGGTGCAAGTCTAACTGGCCAGATTCTTCTGTCTCCACCTCAAGGCTCTGGGGTTAAAGGTGTACATTTCCATGCCCAATCAGCATTTTTAAATGTTGGTACTAAGGATCTAAAAGTGGGAACTAATAACTAAAGTTTTATTGCTCATGCAGCAAGTACTTTAATCAGTGAGCTCTTCCCCCAACCCATAGAAACCCAATCTCATATGATCTTATACATATACAACAGTATCTGGTCATTCACCAAGGAGCAACAACAGCTATTAATGTGAGGAGACCAGGGTCAAACACGGCTAAGTGTCTGTCTTTAGTCACAAAATCACTCCTCATTTATCTCTACTATCTACAGGTTCAAACAATAGAGAGGCCAGCTCCATAGAATTTTCAATCATCACAACAAAGTAAGGAAGAAAGAAGAAATACTATCAAGATATTCCAAATAAGATGTCAAAAGGTAGAGCTACTTGTTATGGAAATGTGACTGGGCTTAAAATAGAAATTCAAGATTGTGTGCTTGCAGACTGGGGGTTTGGTGGAGACGGAGGCATATATGCTATTGGCCCCAAACTAACTCTATAATAATCAGTAATCATAAGTATATTTTGAGAAGGTAAAGGAAAGAAATCATCAGGCATATGGCATAGAGACAGAAACATCACAAATGCTAAGAGCTGCCAGGGTTACAGAGTGAGTTCAAGGACGTCCTGAACAATTTGGAATGGTTCTGACTCAAAATTTAAAATAAAAGTTTTTTAAGTTCCCTTGGAGTATAGTATAGCTCAGTGGTAGACACTTACCTAGTATGATCAAGACCCTAATTTGGTTCCCAGTACCACTGGATTTTTTTCCTTAAATCACTGATTTGTTTTTCTTTCTCATGTATAGAATCAAGCAGTGCTTAGCCTTACAATGCAACTGCGCCAAAGGAGGTGGATGAACTGAACTAGGTATGTTAGTCAGCTGTTTGGTGGTATTCTATGACCCAGTTTCTGAAACTGCGGATCAGAATGCCTATGAAGTCAATAACTAAGTGTGGAGATCATAAAAAAATCGACAACAGTAAAATATTTCTGAACACACAATGGCCAAAAGTTAACTCTTTCAAATACAAAACAAGTCAACGGTGCTTCTGGCAGTGCTTGCTCAGCTGAATTGTGCAATGTTGCTGCAGCCTTGGCTCTAAACACAAAGCATGCACACTTTGCCCTGTAGATGTTGTTATACCACACAACACCAACAAACACTGTTATGAATTGTGATGTTTTTACTGTTACTTACAGTGTCTTCTGTTCATGTAGAAGAATAATCCTTTAATCGCAGAAAACAAACACAATATTTTTCTACCATCATTCCTCAGTACTTAATTATGAAATTAGTGTATATTTGGATTGTGTTATGTTAGAAAGTTTGATTTTAAATCTTGTTTGTTTGAGAAGAGGGAGTTGATTTTAATGTACCTGCTGCATGAATGTGAGGACTGAAGCCCTCCAGCACTCACTTAAAAAGCTGGGCACTTTAGAAGACATCTACAACCCTAAGACTAGGAGCATAAATACATATAGATCTCTGCATCTTGCTGGTCAGCTAGACGAGCCAATAAGTGAGCTCTTGCACACACATGCACTCACGCACCCAGCATAACAATTCTAAATGTTACTCTTCAAGCTGTTGGCAAGAATTTAATTTTGGAAAAGAATTAAATATACTTTGGTTTAACGTTAGAAGAGATTTCCCAGCCATTTCTGAAATACAGTGCACATGCTTCTTCCATTCTGTACTATGTATTTATGTAAAATATCTTAGAGTTACTATTGCTGTGACGAAACACCATGACTAAAAAGAACATGAGGAGGAACAGGTTTATGTGGCTTATGCTTCCACATAACGGTTCATCATTGATGAAACTCAGGTCAGGAACTCAAACAGGGCAGGAACCTGGAGGCAAGAACTGAAGCAGAGGCCATGGATGGCTTGCTCTCTACAGCTTGATCAGCCTGCTTTTATATAAAAGCCAGGAGTACCAGTCCACCCTTGGTGGCACCACCCACAATAGGTCTGGCCCTCCCACATCAATCAGTAATTAAGGAAACACACTAGTATTATTGTGGAGGCATTTTCTAAGCTGAAGCCTCCTTTTTTCTGATGACTCTACTTTGTGTTTAGTTGATATGAAATTAGCTAACACACAAAATACATAAAATTTCAGTGTGTCCAATTATAAAGTAAAAATACTGATACATTCTGAAAAGCATTGATTGTGTTCTATATCTTCCAGTATTAAACAGTCAGTCAAAACTTAACTATGTAAAAATAGATAAGCACATCCATTTCTTTATTATGCAGTTTTATTTTCAGCATTAGTAAGTGGTTAAATCATATATGTATCGAAAATTGCTTTTAAAATGCTCTTTATTGTCAGTGAAATGATCTATTTATATCATTATTTTATAGACATATGCACATGGGGGTCACACTAAGATTTCTTGGGTGAAAGGGGTGACAAGTAGAAAAAGTTTCAGAAACCACACTTTAGAGATAATTCTTATAAAATTCTCTCTATCCTATCTTTTCCTCTTCATATACTGGAGAAAGAGGGAGAAATAAATGTGGTATAATATATTTTGTTGACTGTTAAAGATAACGTCAGTCACCCATCAGAAGTGAGTGGGAAGGCAAAAGCTGCACAAATGTAGTAAGGGTATTCTAATCTTCTCTTAGTTCATGTTTAAGCCTGGGTACTTCAAACCAAGAGCATGAATTCTGTGAATCAGGTACAAGTCTATTGCCAATCCACTGGGGAGGCCCAGAGATGAGGTACACTGGCCGGCCAGGCTCCTCTTAAGGAGATGATAAATTGAGTCCTTAAGTATTGGCAGAAGATCTGACTTAGAGATAAGAAATAAAATTAGTTTGCAATAGAATCTCTAATGATTTCATGGGATTGAAATCAGAAGGGCTCCTGCAACCCTGATTACTTTTTTATTATTATTTTCTTGGCAGCTTATTTGGTATATCAGCATATTTTGCAATTTTCACCCCGCAGTCCCTTCAGTGACATCTTTTGCTTGAGTGAGCAGTAAATAACAAGGAAAAGCAGGGACAATTAACTATTATTGTAGTGCTATGACTAATGAAAATTGGTACATTGCACTTTGGGGAAAGCTCACTTATTAGCATGTCTGTGGGGGGTAGGTTAATGCTGCTACTTTAACTTTGCTTAGGAGAAACAGAGTAACTTAGCCAAGGTTATCCAGTGATCTGTGGCAGTCAGAATTACACAACAGAGTTCCTCCCAGCCATGGCTCCAAGCCACCTCATGAAGAACAAGGGCCTCAGCAGCATCCCTGAGCTGTCCCTCAACTCTAAACATGGAGTCTGACTTGGCATGATGCAGCTAATTAGCTGGTTAACATAAAACATATGTATTAGCAAATAAAGCTTAATTTCCCCAAAGCTTAATAAAAGTGTTAGTTGAGAGTTTTATATGTTTTTTTCATCTTAATTCCTTCCCAACTTTTCCCTGATTCCCAAAGCTTTTCATACTCTTATTTCCAAGAATTGTGAATTAAATAAAACATTAGGGATCAAAGAAGAAATTAGCAGTGATGAAACGACAGTGCAGCTGAAGGTTGATGGATGTTGGAATCCATTAGCCACTGAATCCCATTGTTTGTTCTCACTTATTTTCATTAGTTTAACCAATATACCCCGCACTTACCTGGTAGCTGAGTTTCTGTCCTGTTAAATTTGGAACCCACACTGAAGCACATCCTTCTGTAACAGGAAAGAACATTTTACAACAGTGACTGGCTATCTACTGGAAAATTCTGAGCAAGCTTGTTGCTCAGTTAGATTTTTGTGATTGGTTGTAGAAGCAATCTGGCAGACAAGAAAGGAGATGTTGCAGCAAAAGGTTCAGAATGAGCCTGGTGTGATGGCGCATACCTAGAATCCCAACCACTGGGAAGCTGAGGAAGGAGGTCAGTCTCCACACAGAGAGGTCCTATCTCAAACACAAAACAAAAAGAGCTCAGAAAGGATTTCCCTTTTCTAAGAGAGATATCAAAGACTTGAACTAGGTCACTGACCATGAGGATAACAAGTTGAAAACAGATAAAAGATTTATAGTTCCATCAAAAGACAACAGCCAGGGATGCTAGAATGAATGGATGTAGGAATCAAGAGACAGGGCAGTACACTGGCCAGGCTTCTGCTCAGAGAAGGACACTGGATAGCAAAAGGCAACATCTGGTGCGACTGGATTTATACGAAGCAAACCAGACAGGGGCTAGTCATGATGCAAATGATTTAGGCTGGAAAGTGTACTTATGCTAAAGTGTGTTGAGTCTGAAATTCAGGAAGCATCCAGAAGATGATTGCACTGATGGTCATCCACATAAGTCTAGACATCAGGTGAAGACTTTGTACCAGCCTAAAGATGTCAAAGCAGTGCCACTCAGCTTCTCATGCAGCTGCTGTTGGATCCTAAATGAAAGTTAAAGTCCTCAGAACTATAAGAACTGGAGAAATTAATTTCTTTTCACTTTGACATTGCTTGTTTTAATATATTTTTTCAAGCCATGAAGTAGCCCTATATATTTGGTGAGGACTAGGAAGACATTCAGTTAAATATCCAGCTGTGGCTAGCAAGCTCAGAGTCACAGAAGCACAGCAATAAGGACTGCATCTCACAGATGTTTCTCCTGTCCTTCTTTTGTTTCCACTGCGTTTCCTAAGTTTCTTTAACATTTTTCTTCTCTCTCATCAGAATCACTAAGATAAAAGTTAGCTGTAAAACATTAAACAAAAGCAAAGAAATCATAATGATTATTAGACTGAAGAACACCACATCTTCACACTGTAAGTATTCAATATGTATTATTTTTCATACCCTCTTTAATAAATCTAAGTACGTTTACTATCTTTTAAAGAATGAAACTGTCTCTGTAATAATAATCAAATTACGAGTTGTAAGAAATCAATTCTAAACATACCTATTCATTTTGTATTGATTTAACTTTGACAATATTCCCAAGGAGGAGTGTGATTCTTTTGTTTCCACTCAGTGTGTTAAGAGATTTAGATGCAGCAACTGAGCCTTTTTATTTCTAATTTTAGAAAAAATGTTTGGGAACAGTAGTCTTTTGAAATAAACCCAAAGTTGATCACTGTTAAGTTTATAAAGGAAAAAACCAAATAGCAGAAATGTTGGTTGAACTTTAGCAGATCCATTCTCAGTTATTTCAGAAAACAAGCTCTAAACTGAAAAAAAATTGTCACTTGTCTACATTGTAAGACTTGACTTAGTCAATTACATCTAGACTAAGAGTGACACCATGTGGTACAATGTTGAAAATGTTTTAAATTGGGGTTTGAAAGAAATTACAGCATTGTAAATTTATGGGGTTATGGTCAGCATGGCATATCATCTGCCTTGAAATAAGATATAATACGTAAAGTACAATTTTAACTAATCCATTAATAAATGTTTTCTCTTCAGCACAGACCAGATCCAAATAAGATGTTCCATTTGTATAACCACAATCAATATGCAAATAAAAAGCAAATGTAAGTAATTAATTTTGTTTGTGTTTTTGGAAAGAAGTTGCATGAATTCAGCATGCTACAAAGGCATCAACTTCTGTCTTAGGGTTTCAATTGCCATGAAGAGACACCATGATCAAGGCAACTCTTATACAGGATAGCATTTAATTTGGGGCTCACTTACAAGTTCAGAGTTTCAGTCCATTTTCATCAAGGCAAGAACATGGCAGCTTTCTGTCAGGCATGGTGTAGGAGCTAAGTGTTCTAAACCTTGTTCCAAAGGCAAACAGAAGACTGTCTTCAGGCAGCTAGGAGGAGGGTCTCAAAGCCACCCCACAGTGACACACTTCTTCCAAGAAGGCCACACCTCCTAATAGTGCGACTCCATGGGTGAAACACATCCAAACCATTACATTCCAACTCCCTGGTCCCATAGACTTTTATCATTTAACAGTCATGATCATACCAATCCTTCAGAAAGATCTACCATCTGAGGTCAAAACCTTTTAATTAGGTACACAAAAATAACAACCCACCTAAAAATATCTATAAAACACTTATTCAGTGTTATGCACATACATAGTTTAACTGAAATGTTCCCAGTTGAGATGCCAAGTCTCCTCCACAAGCCATATCCCATCTAACAAAAATCCCATCACCAGGCATGAGAAGCCTTCTTCTGAATTGTTGGTCAGGCTTGTCCAAGAGACTCCTAAAACTTTATAGGCATTGCCATTGTCCTTGATTGTATCCAAGAGGCAGAAGGTAAATCCCTATTGCTGAAGATACCATGTACAGGGAACAGAGACCCATGAGCTGGAAGTGACCTAAAAGCCTCCATTCAAAGAACTGGCTTTTGTGGCACCAGAAGACAAAATTCAAGCTTCCAAAGGAAGAAAGCAATCAACCAATAATCCTACCCATCTATCATGCTTGTGAACAACAGCAATGACCAGCATGGCACAATAACCCTAAGGTTATTCCCTAACAGGGAAATTGTGCCTGTTACTGGAAACCTAGCCAACTATCCAGAGCTAATGACGTCATGGATCTTGGAGAAGAACCTACAAACATCAATCTACTAGACTACAATAATTTCTAATCACATTCTCACCTTATACCCACAGATAAATAAAGTCCTCAGTCCTCATCAAAGAAACTATTCTTTGCAATTAACAGAGACCATTACAGAAAACCACAACCAATCAAAATGCAAGTTGCTGAGGCCAGTCCCAACTACTACATCTAAAATACAACTTCTGGACATAAAAGTCAGGGATGATTGTGGAAGAGGGGGTGTGAAGATAGTAAGAACCAGAGAATCAGGGAGTACGCTATAGTATTGTGTCTCCTAGGAAGCTATCACCCATATCAGAAGCTACATCCATAAAGTCTCACCAACATGACTGCCTAAATGTGAGTTCAGCCAAGATGACACTAATGAACATGTTAATGTAAACGGAGAGTGGGAAGTTACTGGGGCCTCAACCCTAGACAAAGTACTGCAGGCAACTAAAGAATTCTGAGAGTAAGAAAATAATCCTATCCAGGGAAGAGCACACAAACCACATAAAACTTATTCATACAAGGAACATTATTTATACTGAGTAGGTTGTATTATGTATTTAGCAATGTATATAACTATATTTGGGTGTGTTCTTATTTAGTACATTTGATTCATGGGAGCTCACACTGTAGCTCTTGTCTATTTGATGACATACATGCCCTTTTTCCTGTGCTTTTTCTTAAAATTAATTTATAGGACTGGAAAGTAAATCCTCCAGAGAAACAAAGAAGTTGAATATTAATGATGAATATTAATTCAGAATATGAAATACTAAAAGAAAATTGAAACAGCTCTCTTCAGAGAATTTTAAAATTCAGATTCAATATTGTAAAGCAGTTATAATTCTAGAAAATAGGGGAAATAATTACATGTGAACTTGAGTGACTCATGTACAAAATTCTGAAGGTCGATGTTTGTTTTTCCCATTAATTGATTTATTTATTCACTTTATATCCCAATCATAGTGCCTCTCCTCCCAGTCTCCCTTCCCACAGCCCTCCCTAATTTCCCCCTTCCTTCTTCCTCTTCTACTCTGAAAATGGGGAGTCGCCCCTGGGTACCAACCCACCATGGCTTCATCAAATCTCTGCAGGACTACGCACATTCTCTCCCACTGAGGCCAGACAAAGCAGCTCAATTAGGAGAACAAGATCCATAGACATGCAACGGTGTCAGGAACAGCCCCAGCTCTAGTTGTTGGGGGAGATCAGTGTTTTTCAACTTGAGAAACACAGAGTTCATTTCAGATGTATGTACATTCCATCTTGTCAGAAAAATGTACTGATGCACATAAAATTGATAATGCAATTTCATGGGATTTGAGCTCCATAAAGTCCATGAACAGACTTGTTGGATTATCAGAACTAAAGATAGAACTCCACATCTAAGACATTTGCTTGCAATTTTAATGAAAATACAAAGATTGACTGTCATACATCATTTAAAGTTAGGTAGTTCTAGCAAGGTAGACAAGGCTGCAATAGCATGTGTCTTCCAAAGCAGATATGCATGTGTAAATGAAAGTAAATCACATCAGGGGTAAGGGTTATATATATATATATATATATATATATATATATATATATATATATATATATATATCCATAGGGGGTCATATATATATATATATGCATATATATATATATATATATATATATATATATGCATAAGTACATGCTTGAATAGAAACATCACCTACAGTTAGATAGGTGCCCTACGAAAAACAACACATGTATATGGAGATACCTGCACAGATTAAAACTGATAATGCTCTGGTATACACATGTGAAGCAATTCTTTGCATATTACAATATAAAGCATGTTACTGGTACTGGTATACCACACAATCCCACAGGACAAGCAGTTATAGAAAGAGTCAATCATACCTTAAAGAGATGCTTATTAAACAAAACGGAAGAGAAACCCCCTAGGGACAGACAGAATAATGCTTCGTTAACTCTATATCTTCTTAAAGTTGGTGAGAAAGGAACAACTGCAGCTGAGAGACACTGGATTATCGAAGAAGCTGAGGAACTAAGCCAACCAATATACTATCAGGATGTGTTGACATTAGAATGGAAACCTGCAATCATTTTAAGATGGGGTTGTGGTTATGCTTATGTATATACAGGGAATGAAAAAATATCGTTACCAATAAAACTTTAAAAAATTGGATCTGACCAGGGAAAACCTCTTATCCACTGAGACATGAATGTCTCCACAAAGCAGATAGCACAGGTGACTTCCTCTCACAGACTGTCTCAGTTACTGCTTTCTCCAAAATATGCATACAAATCAACTTCAAAGGGGTTAGCCCAAATAATAGATCACAGACTGGATAACACAGAGACTGGAAAACAAAGGCTACAGCTAGCTTTTTGTCCGACTAACCATTTTTCCTCTTGGGCCCCAAACAGGGATTCTTTACTGCAATTTATCAGGAAGCAATTATAAGGAGACCATCAACCTAGGCCCTTAAGTTGGGGGTAGATAGGTTTGGTAGTGTCTTCTGTTATGATTGTTATCATACATGATGGAAGACTGTTACTGGTTATGATTAGGGATTGATAAAAACTTAGTTTTGTTTGAATTATTGTATATTGATAGAAATTTAAAGGTTTTTGTTTAACTATTAAATATTGTTGAAATTTTAAGATTTTTGTTTAATTATTGGATATTAATGG
>JAPYYD010002888.1:0-14794 GCA_028551405.1 Uromys caudimaculatus
GTGTGTGTGTGTGTGTGTGTGTGTGTGTGTGTGTGTGTTCGTGTGTTCTGATTTTTTTTTCTTGCTGCTTTTTTATTGTACTCTCTGGAATGTCCTAAAAAAACAAAAACAAAAAACAAAAAAGCTATTGCATTGTCCTCATTATATTGCAGGACTGTTTTGTCTTATACTAAGTGTGATGATCTTTGCTACATTTCTTTGAAAGATGTATTTCGTAAGGTTGAAAATATTTCCTTCAGTTCTTCGATTGTGAATACTTTGGTGAAACTGTGCTCATGCTTTGGTGTTCCGGGACACGCCGAAGCTTAACCATGCTTCCGCTAATGAACTATTTGTTTATCTTTCCCATGCTTGTAGAGCTTTCTGATTCTTGCTTGTGAAATCCTGTTTTGTTTCTTCTTCTTCTTCTTTTTTCTTTCTTTTTTTATTTTCTTCTGATTTCAAGGTGTTCCTTGTAGTCCAGAATTGTGCATGTTTTCTTTTGCTGTAACAAAATAATACGTAGCCAACGAAAAGGACAGGTTGGCCCTGCCCCTGTAGTTGACGGTTGGTGGCCCTGTTACTTTTGGTCTTGTGTACATCATGGTGGAGTGCCTGTCCAAGGCAGCTACTCAGATTATGGTGGCCAGAAAAGAAGAGAAAGAGAGTGGAAGAAGTCAAGTCCTTTGCCAGGACATCTCCCTAGAGTCTGTCTTCTGCTTGGCCCTGCCTGTTTCCTTTCCCTTCCCTCCCCTCCCCTCCTCTTCCCTCCCCTACCCCTTCCCTCCTCTTCCTCTTCCTCCTTCCTTTTGTTCCTATTCTGAGACAGGCTCTCTACATAGTGATAGCTGTCCTAGAATTCACTTATGTAGACAAGGTTGACTGGCCAGGAACCCTCAAAGATCTGCCTCCCTCTGTCTCCCCAGTGGTGGGGTTATAAACAAGTCCTACTGTTTTATGGCACCGACCCTTCTCATTAGCATCCTGAGCCTTTCTGTTCTCTTTAGAGTGAAAGTTCAGATATTAAAGTTTCTGGGTGATTGTTGTTTTCCTCAATATGAATTACTGAGGAAGAAAACTGAAAAAAAGGTTCTTAGCTCTTAGGAATTTGGTGAGCCTGTAAAGTGTGTGTGCACACGTGTGTGTGTGTGTGTGTGTGTGTGTGTGTGTGTGTGTGTGTGTGTGTGTATGTGCGTATATTTCTGTTTGTTACATTCCTAAGATTTAATCTTTCTGCTTCCTACTTTGTGTTTTCCATCTTGGAGACATTTTGTAATTTACAAATTATGCCCATTGCTTCGAAGTGAATTTAATTCTGCATCCTCCGCTCAGGTCTGGATTCCAGAGTGCCTGGATACCTGCTTTGTGCATAAGTATACAATCACCAGTCAGTGTCATGGCTGGTTTCATTTCTTCCTCCTTTGTTTTATGCAGATTGAGAAACAGCACACACAAAGCTTGTAGTCTGTGGTGGTGTGAGTCCAAACGAGAAGCTAAATGCTCGGGAGGCTGGAGGGAGACACCATACAGAGGTCCAAGTGGAGTGCTACAAATACATAGAGGGGTTTCAGCTATTAAAGAGAAGATTTTAATTTTAAAAGAGCAAGGATAATGAAACCTGAAATGATCTGATATTATCTGTTTCCTACAAATAGCTGGATTAGAATTGTGGCAGAATAACAAACAAACAAACATATGATCTTTTCCCTTGCTTTCTGGCACAGAGTCCTGAAAACTCTTGAATTTGACTTTTTTTTTTAACCTTAGGAAGATGACTCTTGGTGCTTGATAGAATGTCTGGATCTCTTCAGGATGAGAGCTGCTTGGCCGAAAACCTAACCAGTGTTACTAGAGATATATCTGTAGATACTAGATATATCTCTGTGGTCTCCAGGGAAGGGACACATGTATGCAGGTTGAGTTCAGTCACTAGTGGCCAATGATTACATTACCTGTTCCTTAATAAAACTCAGTTTTAATTAAATGCCTAGTAATACTGTAGGAGAGTATTTAACCTACATGACTAAATTTCACCTTATTAGATTCACCCCCCCCCCCAGGCATTTATTCTCTTAAGGTTAAATCTTCCCTTCCTAATTCTTGAGATTTACTTTCTTTAAAAATATAACAATGTATTGGTATAACAAAAAAAATAGTCAGGAACATTTTCTAGTTAAGTGCCAACCAAGACAAAAAGAAAACAGAAAATTATAATAAGGAAGGTTTCAAATAATTCACCAAGGACTGATGCTTGATCAAGAGTTCGTAAAGGAGCATAGGGCTCATGGAATACACCCATCATACCAGATGAGGCCAGGAGCCGACGCCTGGCTGGGCTACAGGTTCATTTGAAGATCCACACGGGCAACTTAGTGAGAGCCTGTCTCAAACACTGGCAAAGAGGTGCTGCAGAGAAGACGCACTGCTCTCAGGGGACCTGGCAGCTTCAATTCATAGCACCTTCACGGCAGCTTGAAACGGCAGTCCGAAGGGATCTGGGATCCTCTCCTGTAGGACACAGAACGTTAGTGCAAATTTATGTGTTGCAGGTTTTATCTTAACCCAACTAGCTCCCAAATAATTGAAATGACTATTAGATTTATTTAATAGGTTTAAGGCACAACAACTGAGCAGTATTAATCTATTTTAATTCTCCAAACTAATCTGGGTATCTCCCAGCCAAAATCCTCGAGATATTTGCATTTTAGGACTGATCTGGCTCTCTCTAGGTGAATTCTCATGGTGTCTCCTGGACCTTCTTTTCCTGGGGAATTCCCCCTTCCTCTCTCTCCCTCCTCCTCCTCTGGCTGGAAGGAAGTCCAGCCCTATTCTCTCCTCTGCTCAGTCATTGGCTGACCAGCTTCTTTATTGACAAATCAGGGAATAATTGGGAGCAATGTTTACACAACATTGAGACAAGAGATTCTCAGAATAAGGACTGCAACCAGAAATCAGCATTTGGATATTACAAGGATAATCCTTACACAATGTACAGAAATATTATACCTATACATAGGTCAGCCATTATGTAATTAATAGGACAAAAAACTGAATTTGTTTTAAGGAATTGTTTTGTGACATTAAATTGTGAGGAATCATGAGACATTTTAATCTGAAAGTTCTACTTTGAAAATTGTGTTGGTTAGTTTTGATTTCAACTTGACATAATCTCTATCACCTGCATAGAGAGTCTCACTGAGGGTTGACCTGTTGGGCATGTCTTTGGGGGGATAATCTTTATTCCTTTGAGATGAAAAAGACCCACACAATATGAGTCACAGCATTCCATGTGTTTGGGACGTGGATTGTGTATGAGAGGAGAAAGTGAGCCAAGTGCAAGAATGTATATGCACCCATTTCCTCTCCCCCCCCTTCTGACTGTGGATGTGACCACATACCTGCTTCAATGCCTACTGCTTTGACTTGCCCGCTATGATGGAACGTAATCAGGAATTGTGAGCTAAAATAAGCCCCTTTCTCCTTAAGTTGCTTTTGACAGAATGTGTTCTCATAACAAGAGGAAATAAAACTAGTACAAGGGTTTTGATTAACAAATTCATTCTTCATGTTGTGTGTCCATGTATGTGAGGGCTAGACAAATATTGTTGAGCTATCTTCCTCTGTTTCTACTTAATTTTCTGAGACAGGTCTCTTACTTGAACCTGGACGGGTGGGTGCATGACCACCAAGGTTAGGTCCTCATGCTTAGGTGAAAGGTTTAGGCCCTGAGCCATCTCCCAGTGTTCAAAGCATGTTTATTTCATTAGTATAAGGGACTTTAATTTTGCACTGAAAATTAATTATGAAAATGTAATGCAGAAATTAGAGATACAAGCCGGGCAGTGGTGACACATAGCTTTAATCCCAGCCCTGAACAGGCAGAGGTAGGCAGATCTCTGAGTTCAGGTCATCTTGGTCTACTGAGCAAGTTCTAGCGGGGACCACAAAGAGAAACCTGTCTCACAAAACGAAACCAAAGCAACCAAAATCAACCAAACAAAAAAACCAAACGAAACAAACAAAACAAAAAAACAACAACTAACCAAACACAAACAGACATTGGAAGTAGATAGAAAACAGGAGAACTATATTTGCATCAGAGACAAGCTAAATGCTTACTTTATTTAAAGCACAGATATGGAAGGTAAAATATAGGACTTGATTCTCCAAAATTTTGTTTACCTACATGTTTTCTAGAATGTAAGTACTCAAATTTAAAATCAGAGTATGTACTAAAAGACTTTGCCAGTTAGGTTTTTGGAACTGAATATGTCTGATGTTCCCATAGAAACCATGCTTGTTCTTGTAGGGTTCTTATTTGGCCTCAAAATATACTTCATTTTGGTAGGAGTTTTGGTTCTAGTGCTGTGTAATAACATTTATTGGGAGACTTGTCCTGACAGTTCCTACTTAGGATTATTTTATCTGTGGTTTAGTAGGGTGGAGAATTCATGAAATGCTATGGTGTATTACAGATAGGGCTGAAGAACTGGGTGACAGGTGCAGATAAGAGGGATGGAAACTCACGTTTATCTAGGACTAGCTGTGTTCCTTACTCGTTGTTGGTAACTTTCTATAGAGTAACTCATCTATTTTCTTAGTTTTTGTTTTTTTTCCTGAGTCCCACAATTGCTTTCTTAACATTGTTTATGTCCTCGCCCCTCTATCATTCTTTTTTTTTTTCTTTTTAAGACAGTTACAGTTAAACCTAGAACTGCTGGCATTTCTAAGGCTGAGTAGAAATGGTTAAGAAAAACACTGCATACTGTGTTTCTTCTGTGTGATTTCTGTGTGGAGGCATGGCTGAAGGGCTGCCAGCCCCCAAACAGAGAAAAGCCTCACCTGGTGGCCGCAGGGAGTACTCATTGACTGAAGCACTCTTGAGTATCGCTGTGGGGCTTATTTCTTAAAGTGAATAAAAATGGCCAGAAGAATTGCAGACAAAACTAGTTAGGTCATAAATTACCCAAACCTTGCTTGGTTTGCAAGACTTTGGAAAAAACAAAACAAATAAACAAAAAACTACCTTGCAAATGCCCATCCCATATTAATGAAAAACTGATTTTAAGCTCTTTCAGAAGCAGCTGACAAACTTATAGTACCGGGGAGTGGGGTGGGGTGTTCTATCAGGAGAGACCAAATAAGTTGAGGATGCCACTCTGAGCCTGCATTTCCTTTTTTTTTTCTCTTTTATTCTGCTTTTGAATGTGGTAATTTATAAGTTGTTTTCGATTAAATAAGTGCTTCAAACAGTTTTTATTCACCCCAGTTTAACCTCTTAGCATGTTAAGTATGGTTGGTAGTATTAAGTGTGATAACTCATGAAGTGAAACGTGCATTCTAGAGAGCAGAGCAGGAAGGAGGATGCTTTATTGCCAGGTTTCAGTGAACTAGGATCTAAGAGGTGG
This sequence comes from Uromys caudimaculatus, assembly GCA_028551405.1. Classification (NCBI taxonomy): domain Eukaryota; kingdom Metazoa; phylum Chordata; class Mammalia; order Rodentia; family Muridae; genus Uromys; species Uromys caudimaculatus. Next base: position 5,388 of record JAPYYD010002888.1, read on the forward strand.
AAAATTTGCTTATTATCTCATCAGTCCCTCTTTCCTGTGGGGGAACCCAAGCCCTGGGACTTGAATTCATCTTTCCAAACCTGCTATATTAATCTTAGTTAATATTCTTATTTAAATAAATATGTTATAAATTAAAGAAAATAAATTTAATCAATATTAATCTGTGTTAATAGTAGCCCTGTTATATTAACATTAAATAACATTGAGCCTCTGTGTGCTAAGCACTGTACTAGGCACCAGGCGTATAGCAATGATCAAAATAATCCTTCTCTTGAACTCATTGTCTGGTGACTAACCTCTCTATATTATATTGGAATTTATGTAAATCTGGAGACAAAATTGTAACTTTCATAGATGACAAATGTACGAAAATCTTTGAGTTAGAATCGTGAGTGACGTTCAGTAGATTCCCAGTGACAGTTAGAGGAAAGGGGAAATAAAGTGAAGGATAAGGTGGGAGATGGGGAGGAGGCCTCAGAAGTCTGTCTGTCTGACCATGAACACTCTGAAGAGCGCTGAGAGCTACCAAGAGGATTTGGACACAAGCTCCCTGGAGAAGACATGAAATGTTCTATTTGAATGAACTCCTCAAGCAAAGGAAATAGTTAGAAAGACACTTTATTAAAAAGCCTCAGGAGATAAAGACTCTCTTGTCCTCTGTGTTTCCTCTGTGTTCAGCGAGAGGAAAGTTTGCACGTAAGACAGCAAGGTTTGGTGTTCAGAAAGTGGCGTGCCAATGGCTGTGTTCTGATCGAGTCCCTCTGACGTAGCCTTCCTTTGGGTTTCCGCAAACTCACCTGAGTCCACGCTGCTCTTAGCTTTTAGTTTTGTCCTTCTCGTACCTCCTCCCCTTGCCTCTGTTCCTTCCTTTCTTTCTTTTCTTCTTCCTCCTCCTCCTCCTCCTCCTCCTCCCCTCCTCATTCTTCAGGGGCTAAACATGAGTCTTTATTGGCCAGGGATAATTGAGGGGGCTGAGCAAGAGGAGTGGGTGGCAGCCATAGCAGGCTGGTGTTGTATGGCTTTTAGGTGAGGGACAACTCGCCCAGGCTTGTCATCTCTGGCTTACTTTTCACCTGGCTGTAGGTCTTGCCATTGTATACGCCCACCATGTCCCCTACCATTTCTGGCAGGCTGATCATGTCCTTCAGTGGACTCTTCACCACCTAGGGTTTTGATGGATAGCTTCTCCTCCTTGGCCTTCTCAAGCTCATGAGAGAGTGCTGCTTCTGCAGAATGCCATGTTTCAGGCGCTGTTTCCGGCTGTGGCTGTGCAGCTGTATCAGATGCTTACAGGACATGTCTAGCAGCTGGTCCAAACCCATGCTGTGAGTGGTTCATTCCTTCTACTCCACTTCAGTCCTCCTGCCTGCTGCTGGGAAAAGGAAGCAATTCTTCCTTCCTTTTGTCTTTCTTTGAGACAGGTTCTCCTTAGCCCCTGCTGGCCTTTGGAATCCTACGTTAGACTCCCTAGTGCAAGGACCACAGACCTGAGCCACCATACCTAACCATCTTCAGACCTTTACTGAATCTTCCTTAAGCAGAGAAGACTGAAGTCTAGACTCTGTACACACACTGGAAGCCTTTTGTCGTGTGGTACCTTTTGCGTCTCACAGAGGCATTTACATTCCATTCTTTTCTTGAGGCCACCTTTGACCGCCTTATCATTGGAGGGTTCCCAGGAAATCTCCCATGTCCTCACAGAGGCCATCTTATGCATTTGAAATTCTTCCAGTGAATTATTAGTCACCCTCAGAATTATGTTACAGAAGTTTGGCTGTTACCAGTAGATGGAGAATGCATTTGAAGAGGAAATACACCCATGCTCCTCACCCTAAAGTAGTAGTAGAATGAGTGGCCCTTATAGTAGAAGCTAGAGGCCTGCCTCTCAGTGCCTGACCCGTAATCTGAGGTCTGAGTCTTAATTAGAAAATCTGAAGATTTTTTTTTTTTCTAGTGGTCTTTTTAAAATATGCTGGCTGTAGCCACCTTTGAGGGGACAAAGACCTTTTCTTTGTATTAATCTGAATTTTATTTTAATTTTGAAACTGAGACGAAGGACAGAGTGTCTGACTAAAGAGTCACTCAACTGTTAGTCCAGTTTTTTTCCTGCCTTGTGATCTGTATTGCTTTTTTTATTTTTATTTTTATAATCGTTGAGTATTTCATGTAAGCGTAACTGGAGTTTAAGCACAGAGTTTTCATTTTTCACATCCTTGCTAATGTTGAATTGAGGAGTTGAGAGAATCTAGAAAAGACAGTAGCTATCGAATATCAAAGACCTGTTTTTATTCGTGTCTCTGTATGTGCTAATCTCTTAAAGAGACTTCAGGGAGCTTCCATGAGAATGACTTCTTCTTCAGGAAGAGCATAGGCTAAGATTATGAACTAGAGGCATTTAGAAACCAGGATTTGATATAACAAGGGCACAGTGAACAGTTTATCCAACTCCTTTGCTAGCCATTCCCACTTTTGCATTTTCTGATGTTAACTAAGGTGTCTTTAAGTTACCAGGGAGCTGACTGGGGCCACCCTGCTCTGCCTGTCTAGATGTGAGCAGTAAAGAGAGACTGTCCTAGTGTTAACTGCCCCTTGTCCTTGAGTACCCAAGACCAGTATAGTCTATGCTGTTAGACTATAAACCTTGAGAGCTAGGGCTTATTGAACTAAGCTTTAAAACCAGAGATTTTTTTTTTTTTTTTTTTTTTTTAATTTTAAATATGTAGGTCGGAGGCTTGCAGTTCTGGTTTAACCACGAGTGGCTCCAACATTTGACAGCTGCTGTAATCCTTCGTTTTCAGCTGCAGTGAGTGGAAAGAGCAGACACCAGAAGGCGGTCCCTGCTAGTGTGAGAACTCCTGGGTGGGCTGTGCCTGGTGGGACCTCAGGTCCCCAGTAGGCTAGTGTTTCAGACCTATCGTCTTGGGACCTTTGGATTGTGACTGCAGGCTAGTGTTACAGCCTTCGGGCTTCGGGTGTTGGGATTCTTGGCTCCTAAGGCTTCCATCTCCTTGGAATCCTGCCAGTGAGCAGAGCCTGCACTGCACTTTGACTTGGCCTCTTCTGCTCACTTAGTTTCTGTCCCTGGCTGCTCTCTGCAACTCTGCAGTAGACCTTCTGGTGCTGCCGCCACCTTGTGTTAGTGGTTCAAAGAGAAAGACTGCTCCAAGGACTGAAAGGAAGCCCTGTTAAGTGCTCTCAAGCCACAAGCAGCTGGTAGCACCAGAGAAGGACTCACTGACGAAGTGAACTAGGAAGCCTAGTTATTATCTGCCAGCCCTCTGTAGCAAGGTGTTTGCACCACTCAGGATACTGTGCTTGGTGCAACTGAAAGTTGGCATTTGTGTTAATCAAGCTGTCTGCTTATGATCCCTTTCTGGTTTGAGTTGAAAATGGCATCAGGGTTAGCCGGTGACAACGGGCTGGTTTTGTTGAAAGGGCAGCTTTCGGAGGCTAGTGCAGACTCGGGTGCTCTTAACTGGAGCGGGTCTGCAGCAATGGCCTGATTGGTCACTGCAGCTGTTGTAGTGTTCTCAGAGTAGTCATAAAATGTCCGGAAAAGCTGGGCTGCTCTGACATCATCTATCTGGTTTCTAAGAGTGAAGGCTTCTTGGCTGATGGTTCTTGAGGTTGATAACCATAAGGGAGGCTTCTGCCTTTCTGGTCTGTTCTCTGTAGTTTTACTCATTCAAAGAGCATTGAATAGTTATTTACAATGTAGATGTAACTAAGTAAAGCTCAACACAGAATTAGCAATTCTACAAACATATACTAATCAATATTTAGTAATATTTAACCATTGTCTATTACTTTTTTCCCTCTGGCTCCAGTGTTCCATAGAGGTAGGTTTCAATGGTATCTCCACTTTTTTCTGAAACATTAAGAAAAAAGCCTGGTGTTCCATAGTCTACTGATGAGGGAAAGGATTTGTGCTGAAACTGACCGTGCTTCCTTATCCTTGAAGTGCTGTATTTTGCAGTTGTAGAAAAGAAGGACGTCATTGTGCACTCGAAATAAAAAGGGAGAGCTGGGAGGTCTGTGTACATTCTGGCATCTTCGCTTATTGATTTTTGTGGCATTCACAAACCACCAAATCTGCTGAATTCTGTTTTGCTCTTTGGCCCAGCAGTGGGAACAAGTAGAAGCTGCCATGTTCTGGTCTGTAGAACCTAAGAAACCCATACAGAGAAGGCCATGGGCACTCCATAATGGACTCCAGAACTAGGAGATTGGAGCGAGTCTCCCTTGCATCTGAACTTGCTAGAGAAGCCGAGGTTCCCATGCAGTATGCCTGTAGTGAGGATAAGAGTTTATCAAACACAGACTGTTGAGTGTGAAGTCTCTTAGCTGCCTGCCTCGATGCTTCATCGGCACATAGGGGAGGAGGGGGTTCTTTTGGTTCACAGCACTCAATGATTCAATTCATCATGGCAGAGGAGGTCTGGACAAGGAGCCCACAGTCAGAAAGCAGAGAAGACATTATGGCCAGCTTCCTGTCTCTTTTTTAGATAGTCTAGGACCCTCGCCCATGGAAAGGTGCCCACTGCCCATTTAGGTTGAGTCTTTCCAATTCAGTTAAGTTAATCTGGAAAATCTTTCGCAGGCACCCTAGATTTAGTTTCCATGGAGATTCTAAAGCCAGTCAGGCTGCCTGAAAAGATTAACTGTCTCACACAGGTCCAAGCCTTACCAGACAAACCAGGATCATAATCACAGCAGAAATATCAGCAATGTGGACACAGCTACAGGAGAGGAGAGCACAGCTTGTGGGCTAAGGATAGAGAGGACAGCTTTGCAGTCAGGTGACTTCTCTTGGAGTTTGCTCTGTGCCCCCCCCCATCTCTTCTCTATTTCTTGTCAGTTTAGCTAAGATACTTGTCTAGCTGTTCTCTCACCTCCTTCCCCCTTCCAGTGTCCCACCTCCTTATCTCCTCTTTTGTTTACTCTCAGTCAAAATCTGTGAAAACATGAATCATGATTGAACAGGGCTCTTTGGTAATGAATGTATCAGGCTGACTGCTCATAAAAAAAGAAAACACTGAACATTTGTGATATATAGAAAAAGTCCAAAGGCTTTGTGTGATTTCTCTGCCTTTCTTAGTGAACTCTGTGTCGGCCAACTAGTACCATCAAAATCACCTTAGTATTCGGTTGCATACCAAGACCTTGTTATCACGACCACTGATTTACAGGCAGGCTGAGTGGCTCTTTTGCACATCTGCTCCATTTGGCGGGGGTGGGGCTGGCGGTGGCAGGTGGGCTTACGTGGGCTGCCCTAGTCTTCTAGTAAGGCATCTGTGGAACCGTAAGGCAGTTCCAACCCCCTAAAACAATCCCATTTCTGCTTGTGTGTGGCCCTCAGTTGTGCCATTGATGAGTGTCTGTCTTCTTTGCCACAGGGAAGGAAGTGAAAAGTACCATCAATGTGTTTATGGATTATTTGGTGTGCTCCCTTTCTAGCGTCCTTGTATTTGATAACCATGCATTTGTTATTAAAATAAAAGGGTGTTTGCCTTGTTCATACTGCGTCTAGGTTTATTTGCATAAAATCATTTGAGGCACATTGTTCCTGGAATCAATCTCTGGTGGGATGTTGGTCTTTATATTGTTCCATGCACATTTGGTCATCTTGTTAACCTTAATGTGTGACAAGTGCTTTCTTGGTTCAAGGACATTTGGATTCTTTCCCTTACTCCAGGATTGTGAAGAATAGCCATGAACATTTCTACCAAATAACTAAATTTCCTTGGTATATTCAATAATTTTTCTGAGATGCATGATTAAATAATTTGCCATTGAGAAAAATAACATAAAGAAAACAGGTTGTAGGTGCTGTACATTGCAAATAGGCCTGTGGGATTTTCTTAGCATGTCATAGTGACTAAACCAAGCATCACATTATAGAAAAAAAAATCTCATGTTTTTTAAATATATACTTAATTTCTAATCTTGGATATTGATTCTACTGTCAGTTTTACTGCAGTTTTTTGAAATACAAATCAGTAGGAGAGGTTTAAAGAGAATATGATTTTCTTATTGCAACCTGTAGCTTGTCAGTTTTATGCTTTCATTGAGCTGCTGGATGCTTCCTGACCCTTTACACACTTTTCTTTTGCATCTTCATGTTTATTGCGTGATCAGGTGCTTCTATCACCTTGGTTCCTTAATAAGATTTTTATGGAAATAAAGTCCTTAGATGGCACAGGGGGATCCACCATTGCCTAAGCGCATCTGTGTGACGCTGCTTCTCCTTGTTGCTTTTTCTCTTTTCTTTGAAAGAATTAATACATTGCTGGTTTCACTGTTAAAGTGGATTCTTGCTACCAGAAAATTATTTTTTGAACTCTTCTGAAGGGTGAGTGGCTTGGCACTTTAATCTGCACAGAGCTCAAGCAGAAGAAGTCTTAAAGACGTTTTTTAAAGGAAGGCAGGTCCCTTTGTCCTTGGCTGGGTTTTCTAGAACTTATATGGGATATTGGGTTTGGAGATATTACTGCAAAGAACTTCCATGGCTTTTTCTTTTTTAATGGAAGCATCCGAGAATCAGTTGTGGATCTTATACACTCTGTCCATTCTCAAGGGTATTTTCTAAGGAAAAGATGGCCCCCTACTATAATCCAGTTCAGGAACCTGACACTAAATGCGTTACCATCCCCTGAGCAGCTCCCATTGCTACTCCAGTCACCTCCACTGACGCTCTGCAGGGCATGCAGGAGCCTCAGCTAGCCTCTCTTGTTGCACTATGGGGCAATACTTGTGGATTTCTCTTCTGACAGAGACTCACTCTTTGTCTTTGCTGGTCTAGACATCTTAACAATGACAGACAACTCATTTGCTCTGGATGACTTCTTTGAGGCTGTCTGGTCAGTCTTCAAGATTAAATTCAGGTTTTGCAGTTGTGTCAAACTGTCACAGGCTGCAGTGTATCAGCAGGTGCCTACTGCCATTTTTGTCTTGTCACCAGTAGTATTAACTTGGATTTCCTGGTTAATGAGGAGTCTATCTAGTTTCCAGGACAGAGCTACTTTTTCTCTTTGTTCTTTGTGGATTGAAACTTTGAAAATACTCCTTTTCTCAGCATACTTTCACCCAGTAGGTTAGGAATACCCAAAAATTCTCCTCAGAACTGGTAATAATTCAGGAGGCTATATTCTAGCAATGAGACTTGTTTTCTTTCTTATATTTTCTGTACTTAATTTCATAGTGCTTTTCCACTGTTCGAGAGCATCATGTTTTAGGAAATAAAATGAAGGACACATAGTGTGGATTGGTGATAGAAGATCTTTGCCCGCTTTGGTAGTAGAGTCTTGTTGTGCTGTTTAGGTTATTAGATTCCCTAGACTCACAAACTGTGGAGGGAAGCGAAGGAAGTGGACCAAACCAGTTCAACTGAGGCTGTTTTATGGCGGTTAGATTGGAGAATCAGGTGGTCGTCTTCTCATTGACTGGTCCTTAGACCCTGGTTTACTACGCAGCCTGAGACATGCACATCTCCTAGCCAACCCCAGAGGTGTGCCCAGGCTTAAGCTGCAAACAGGTTCGGATTCTTGCTGAGGCGTCCTCTGAGAAGATAAAGACAGGATGAAAACTGTTAGCTCGGTGAAGCTACTTGAGAAACAGTGTAGACGCTGAGGATGAAAACCAAGAGCACAGGCTTGCTGGCACTCACCTTTAATCCCAGGTGGATGTCTGTGAGTTCAAGGCCAGCCTGGTCTACGTGAGATCCAGGTCGGCTATGGCTACATAGTGGTATGCTTTTAAAACTAAAAAGGCTGTGGAGAAATGTGTGTAGTGGAAGGGTTCCCTGATGCTTGGCGCCTTTCATCATTCCAGAAGAGTGGCGTTTTTATTCTGTGGCTTCCAATGTTTATCTCTTCTCTCCTCTTTCTTTTTCTTTTTAAAAATAAAATATTTCATTGTTCCTACTGTAATAATTCTGATTTCTTTTCTGCCCTCTAGCACCAGCAGACATTTTTGAATCAGCTGAGAGAAATAACTGGGATTAATGATGCCCAGATACTCCAACAAGCCCTGAAGGTATGGCCTTTAGTTATAGCTTAAATTTGTGGCGTATTTTTGTCTCTCTTGCGTACTGTATTAGTTAAACCATATGACCTTAGTAGAGACAGAGGAAAGCGATCTTATATAAAGATTTTGTGTGTTGCAATTCTTAACAAGTACATTTCATGCTACCTTGGTGTAGCATGTAATGCCTTGATGTGTAACCCCTCTGTATCAGGTACTTTTCTTGTAGAATAGTCAGGCATAATTTCATGAATGATGTCATTCAACCATGTTTTATATATGAATGGGGCTGACAGTGTGGGTTAGGATATAATGTGAAGAAGGAACACAGATTAGAGAATCAGTAGAGTCTAAACCTTACATGTTTTTCCTCCTGAGACTGAGAAATAAATATTGCTTTCAGCTGTGATGTTATTCATGCTAACTTCATTCAGGGAATGATGCCATAAGGATATTCCACCTCAAATTTCAGTAGTATATGCAACAAAGGCAACGTGTCATTTTGGTTGTATCCTAGATCCACTCTCATTTCCTTATGGAGCTGCTGAGATGAGTCAAATCCCATGGATAGTTCTCGGGGAGAAGGAGCAGGCCAGTGGAGTCTGTGCTTGAAATAGAACTGTCTTTTGAGCTCATTTGTATGGAACAGTTTTATCACCGCAGTCACATGCATGGGCCCGAGCCTTTGTAGCTTATCCGTGGGAAAAAAGTTAAAACAGCCCCTGATTCTGAGCTCAAGGGCTTTGATTTCCAGAGATAATTTATCTTTTTAAAGTTTTTGATGGTTATAACAAATATCATCAATGATAGCAATAACCAGCGTTTCAGTACTTCATGTGGGTTTGTTCGTTAATCTTATATTTCCAAGAGATAAATACTTCCATTGCCCACTTTGAAGATGAGGAAAGTGTAATGTTAAGCGATCCGCCTCAAACCACACACCGGTGTGTGGAAGAGCTGCAATGGGAGCCTGCCGCAACCATCGGCAGGCGCCTGACTAAGGCTGTGTCTGCTGCTTTGCTGGGAGCGTTGGTTTGTCCTGTTTGCCAGAAGGAAGCTGTTGAGACAGGGATGCTGGAGGTGTGAGTGCCGAGCTGTACCTGCTGTCACTGGGGGAAGCAGAGTGCAGTGCCTCAGTTCTTAGGAGTGTGACATTTAGACGTTCATGCTCTCCAGTCTTTCTTCCATTCTGATAAATACGTGACTTACCCATTCCAAGTCTATTTTCAGAAAACGCCTTTCCCCGGAGACCACCGAGGATGGGGGTGTAGCCCATCACTTTCCCAGGAGACCACCGAGGATGGGGGTGTAGCCCATCACTTTCCCCGGAGACCACCGAGGATGGGGGTGTAGCCCATCACTTTCCCCGGAGACCACCGAGGATG
>JAPYYD010002889.1:0-14793 GCA_028551405.1 Uromys caudimaculatus
CTCTCCTGGGCATATACCCAGAAGATGCTCCAACATGTAACAAAGACACATGCTCCACTGTGTTCATAGCAGCCATATTTATAATAGCCAGAAGCTGGAAACAACCCAGATGTCCCTGAGTTTCTTTCACACATAAGATATAAGATTTCAGGGCATTTCGTAATTCCTTGTGCAGTGACTAATCTTATATACCCTCTGAGGTGATGCTGTTCTTTTATATTTTATATGAATATTTATATACAATTATATAAATTTATATCAAATTATAGTTTTATAGCAGGCCCAGCATCTACATGCTAAGATCCTGGGGGAGGCAGCACAATAGATGGGGAGCCATTCCTATACCATAACTCCTAATAAAAACTTCACTAAACAGACCTAACTAAGAACCAACCATCCAAAGCCAAAAAGCCTAGTAACCTTAAACTAAGCATATCTCCAGCTTGAGCACCCCAACCTTAGATCATTGAAATGCTCACAGATACTTCAACCATTCAACGCAAATGGAACCTCTGTTAAGAGGAAGAGGTGACGTGGAGAGGACAGTAGTCTAGGAAAAGACTGGTTAAAAATTGCTTTTGCAAACCGTGACTGAGGGCGTAGTAGAACATATCTACAATCATGCCCTTAGGAGACTGAGGCAAAGCTCAAATCCTGCCTTGGCTACACAAAGAGAACCTATATCACTTCTTAGCCTTTGGCTAAGTTCCAACATAAAAACAAAATAAGTCAGGCAGAGTGAAACAAGCATACAGGAGGTCACGAGTTCAAAGCCAGCTTGGGTTTTAGTGAGGCCCAGTCTCATAGCAAGCAAACAAAACACATATTCATATGAGCAATCTGAGACTCTTTCCAGAGTCTTAGAGGGTAGTTAATGCAGACAGAAGCTCTGAAACGAAAGTTTCGCTAACTTCACAATAAATCTTTGAGTCTAAAGGCTTAATAGTAAAATATTTTTCAAAGGAAAGAAAAAAAAGGTCACAATGTATCCTATTTAATAAAAAGCTTTTGTCAGAGCCCAAGGAGAGGCAAAGCTGGAAAGGGCTGATGTGTTTCTTTTCAGGTTCAGCAATCAAATTACAAATGTGCCCTGGAAAGTGCAGCCTTCAGGATCTGTCACTCGGATTCATATAATCCCAAAGTGCTTTCTGCCTTTACTATCTAATCAAGATGCACTTGCATTTGTCTGACTTTAAACAGACCTTATTAGAAGTGGAAATAGTGGTGTTTCATCTGAGTGGGGCACAGGTAGCCTGCTTTGAAAAATAGCAATGTGCTTGAAAATATTAAAAGAGAATCTAGCTGGGGATGGAGGGTTTTCTAGACAAGGCCCAACTTTCAATCTCTGGCATCACAAAAAAGGCTGCCTAATATGGTGGCCTATATTCTCAGTACTTCAGAGGAAGAGAGGAAGATCAAGAATTCAAGGGCACCCTCAGCTACAGACTGAGTTTGAGACTGACCTGGTATATCTGACACTCTGCCTTAAGGAACAAGTAGAGAGGACTGAAGAGCTAGGTTAAGAGCACTGGCTGTTCTTTCAAAGCGCTCCCAGTACCACACTGGGTAGCTCCTAACTGTCTGTAATTCCAGTTCCAGCCAACCCAACATCCTCTTTCAGTCTCTTCTAGTACTTGCTCACATGTGGAGCACATATATCTCCTCAGACACTCATACATAAAACAAAATAAATGCATAAATATTTTGTTAAGTGGAATCTAGACCTATAGTTAGTTATGTATAGATGTTTTAACAGAAACAAATGTTCAATAGAGCTTACTAGACATGGGTTAAAGGTTTTGGAAAAATATCTAAGTTGTCAGTAGACAGCAAGTAAGTAACTTGAAGAAAAATTCAGTGAGCTAGCATCTGTGCTTAAATGACTTTACTGCAATTAGCAAGGGTACAACTGTAGATTTGGCTTCTGTTCTGGCCTCCTGGACCAGAGCTACGTCAACTCAAGTGGAGTTAAAACTTCATTTACAAATAAAGCAAGTGGGGGTGTCATACATGTTACTTATTGAACTGAACTCACTTCAAAGCCTTAAGGCTGAAGGATGCAGACCTCCCTTGCATATCATCTTCCCTGACAAACCATGAAGCGCTCATCTAATTTGATAAAGCTATAATTCAAAAATATCATATAAACATTTTTTGTACAAATTTGGCTATTTGGGGAGATAAGTGTATTGAGGAAACCTGCAGCATAGGAAATAAATGAGATAATTACCCCTCACTTCTCAGCTTTTCCAATCTGGCCCTCTTGCCAAAGAACATGAAAGCCAGCCATACTAATCCTTACTGGGTTGTTGGTAAGAAGTAAAGGAATCAGGCCAAGGTAGAAAATTAATAACCCTTAAGAAAATCTATATCTGAAGCATGTGAAGATGGCAAATGCATGCCTAGGTGCTCACATGGATGCCTCTGGGAAGAAAACTTCAGGCAACACAAATCACAAGACGGGAGTGAAGCTTTAAAGGACAGCTGTCTGCTTAGCCTGGGCTGATCAGAGTCAGGACAGCAGGACACTGTTTCCCTCTAGGCAAATACTAAATTGAACCCACAGTTTGTTCCACTCTAACCAAGAGGAGAAAAGAGATGGAGAAAAGTACCTACAAATTCCCATTTGGAAAAGAGAAGTCAAACGCACATGAATACTCTCACATGACTCTTGAGTTAAGGAAAATCAAACAGAATCATGATGTGCCACTTAGTCAGTGTTTTCTAATCAAAACAAAGTGAACAAATCGGTCTGTTCAAGATGCTGAGAAAAATCATGAACAAGAATATTATATAGACAATAAAGTATAAAACCTGTATTTCTCTGAAAACCCAAAACCATCTGACATCTCTGGGGACTAAGTTAAGATTGAGATAAAGCAGAGACCAGGTAAGTATATAATCTAGGGATCCACAAAACGTCTAGATCCAATGTAATAGAGATATGCTCATAAAAAGGAAATCTAGTGAATCCTCAACTTTAAATTATGTGCTAAATCAGGTGAATATTTGGACAAAGATCCCTTTAAAATATTAACATGTGGAAGCTTACACCTGTGATACTAGCACCCTGGAGGGTGAGGCAGGAAGATGGCCACAGGTATGAGGCCAGCTTCAGCTACACACTGTGCCCACAGAGTGAGACTCCATCTCAAAAACATCTGCCCTTAGTAGTATGTCTAAGAATGCAATGTTTGCATGTGGCTCTCAACTGCTCACAGGAAAGGCATTCTGGGATTGAAGTAAGCTGATCAAATTCCAAAGTGGTATCTACTTTCCAACAGCATTATAATGAGCATTGCATAAAAGCAAAATTATAGAAAAACCTCCAAAAAAATATAACTACTATCACTACAGGGTAATTTTTTAAATGGTGAAAACAAATATTAAGACACCAGACACACTGTACAAATGAAAACAAAATCCAGCAAGAGTACTACATACTGGAATTAACTCATTACGCTCCAGCAATAAAAATATACATGCTCAAGTCTAAACAATTTGTAGCTTAATATTTAAGAAAACGGTTCTGTATACTATTGTTCTTATAATAGGAATCTTCAAACAAATTATTTTTGATCCAGACTCTTGCTATGTGGCCCAGTTTGAACTGGAACTTGCTATGAAGCCCAGTCAGCCTCATCCTAACAATGGTCCCGCCTCCTCCCAAGCACGCCCATGAATCTTCAACACTAACAAGAAAGGGGCTCTTTATTCATTTCCTTGACCTCTATGGATGAGCTGCAGGACAGGGGAGAATGGGTGAGTGGGAAACTGGTGACATGAGATAAATTAATCTCAGTGCTGAGACTCTCAAAAGGCTACAGGAGACAGGGGTAAGGGTCTAAACTTCGGGAACACCCGAACCATCTCCACAGTTCCCTTGGTTTGGAGCCTTACCCCTATCAAACTCAGGTCCTAGCTCCCACATAAATATTCAGGTATGGTACCATACACCAGTAATCCTAGTGCTGAGGAGAAAGACACAAGAGAGTCTCTGGGGTGTGCTGGTTAACAAATGTAGCCAACCGGTAAGCCTCAAGCTACTAAGAGATCCTACCTAAAAAAATCAAGTTGGAGAGCATTCAGGAAGACAGTGGCATGGAGACGTCTAGCTTCCATGAGTACAGAAACGTACATTCATATATCACACATACATAAATGTGTGCGTTTAGTTTTTTAAAAATTAAGCTTGAAGCCAGACATTATAGCTCACACACCTCAGCGGGCAGTGGTGGCGCACGCCTTTAATCCCAGCACTCGGGAGGCAGAGGCAGGTGGATTTCTGAGTTCGAGGCCAGCCTGGTCTACAGAGTGAGTTCCAGGACAGCCAGGGCTACACAGAGAAACCCTGTCTCAAAAAACCAAAAAAAAAAAAAAAAAAAAGAAAGAAAGAAAGAAAGAAAATAGCTCACACCTCTAATCCCAGCATTTGGGCAACAGAAACAGGAGAATCACTGCAAATTCCAGGCCAGCCTAGACTACAGAGACCCTGTCTCAAAATACAAAAGGCAAAAAACAGAGGCTGGATGGCTCAGTGGTTAAGAGAACTGACTGCTATCCCAGAGGATACTAGTTCAATTCCTGGCAACCACATGGTACCTAACAACCATCTGTAACTCCAGTCCAAGAGAATCTGGTGCCCTTTTCTGGCCTGAAAGGCACCGCATACACACGGTACACAGATACATATGAAGACAAAACACCCATACACAAAAAAATAAATAAATAAAGTAAAAATTTGAATAAAAACAAGCAAAAGGCATAGAAATGGCCATCAGCATAGAGATATACTAATAACTATAACGCACTAGTCAAGGATCTCCACCTTACTAGGCAGGAAGGCCTAGACCAACTGTGCAGCAGGACCACAACACCTTACCAAATTCACCTGGTAATAATGTCACACAAACAGTATAAGACTTGCCTAGATGTGGTCTCTTGCACTAATCTCTCTACTTCTGTATAACTGAAACACTCCATTAAGTAAGTATTCTTAGCCAAGCAAGATGGCTTATGTTTGTAATCCTAGTACTTGGAAGACTACAAGTGGGAAAATTAGGAGTTCAAGGATAGCCTTGGCTACATATCAGACTCAAGGTCAGCCTGAGCTACACGGACCATGTTTCAAATAAACAAAACAATGAAAAATACTCTTAAGAAAACACCAAGCAACTGGCAAGCAGGGTGGCCCCAATCTATACTCCTAGAAGTCGGGAGGCTGAGACAGGTAAATCACAAATTTGAGGCTAGCTTAAGCTATGTTATGAATCCATGACAAGCCTGGCTACACAAATAGACCCTATCCTGCTAGTCACCTCCAAAAAGAAATATAATATCAAAAAAAAAAAAAAAAGTCAGCCCCAGGTGCCCCCTGTAGTGTTGGGAAGGCTTTGTAACAGCCCAAGCTTCGGCAGACATACTGCCCATGCTTACAATCCTAGCATTCTGAAAACTAAGGAAAGATTTATAGTTTGAGGTACAACTAGGCTACAGACTGCCAGGCCAGCCTTGCACAATTTTGTTTCAAAACCCCCAAAATAAGTAAAAGTAAATAACGGGCGAGGCATAAAGCTTAGTGATGGAGCTCTTGCCTAACATGTGCAAGGCCCTGAGTTCAAACTGCAACACTGCCTCCCAAAGGGAGATATCCTGAACGTGAACTGCGAGCACAGCACAGGGAGAAAGCTGCGGGTGCTCAAAGAATGTTCAGTAATCGGAACGATCTATAACGTTCTATATGTTTCATATCAACCGTAATCACAAAATGACCACCATGCTATAAAAGAGAAACTCCTAGCTCATTCTCTGACATTATATATTTTCATCCAGCATGAAGTTAAAAGTAAATCTGGTCATGATCTATATACCTATAATTCTACCACTTGGGAAGTTAAGCCAGGAGAACCCTGAGCTCAAGGCCATTTTGGGTTACATAATAAGACCACTTTTCAAATCAAAAGGTAGAAATTAGTAACAAAAAGCACACATATATCACCACAGTGCAGTCCATGTTTGAACAGTGTTCTTTTTCTTTGCCTTTTTTTTTGGGGGGGGGGACTTTGACTGATCATGTTCCCCAGAATGGTCTTTAGAGTCCTGGACTCCTGCCTCAACGATGTATGACTTTCCTTCTTTAAAATAGAATTAATTGGATTAGTAGTAGTAGTAGTAGTAGTAAATTATAATAATTATTTACATAGATTATTTAGTATTGGAGTTAGCAATGTAATAGTGTTCTTTTTTTTTTTTTTTGTCAAATGTGTTGGTGTGGTTGCTTCAATTCCAGTATTAGAAGTTATTCTTTTCTTCTTTTTTAAGATAGATTTATTTATTTATTTATTTATTTAATATATGTGAGTACACTGTAGCCATCTTCAGACACACCAGAAGAGGGCATCAGATCCCATTACAGAGTGTTGTGAGCCACTATGTGGTTGCTGGGAATTGAACTCAGGACCTCTGGAAGAGCAGTCAGTGCTCTTAACTGCTGAGCCATCCTCCAGCCCTAGAAGTTATTCTTAACAGAATTCTTGTTGATGGCATCTTACTAATTTACAAAGAGTAACTTACTTTAATGTGATGGACACCATTCACTTTCCCAATCTGCTGCTCAATGGTCCGGACACAGGAAATACATGTCATTCCCTCAACAGTGATAGTAACTGAATTTGCATCCATACTTGGCTCCATTTTGATGTGTTTACATTCCTGTTAGAGACAATAAAACCATTAATTTAACCATGGAAATAATCTTTACTCACCTTTTCCCACACACATCCAATTAAAAATGTGCTAATAATAAAATATGCATTTGTTTATACTTGTTGAGGAGAAAGTTTTAACCAACCTTTGATAAAGTAAAGGAAAGTAGATTCTATGGCTAAGCTAATTAAAAACATACAACACTTCAAATAATAAATTTAACTTGCCTTGAGACCAACAAAATATCTCAGTGGGTAAGGGAATTTTGTGCCAAGCCTGATGATCTGAGTTCAAGACCCGAAAAACAACTCCCTGAAATTGTTCTCTGACATCCACACGTAGGCACACGCATGCACACACACATAAAAAATAAGCAAAATATAAGAAACTTGCCCTTATAAACTACTTTCCTGATTATGAAACATTATCTCAGATAATATTCATACAGTCCTACATGATTTCCCCTGTCTGCCCACCTCAAACTGACCTCTCTGACCCTCAGCCATCCAGCACATGTGACTCTCTGCCTGTCACACTGCCTACCTGGTGACTGCCATTCATGACCTTTGGTTTTCGCTATTTTCTTGGTTTGGGATGACTCTTTCAGAAATCTGCTTAGCTAATTTTCTGATCCCTTTTAAGTCTTTAACCTTTGTAATGAAGGCGTATGTCGACACCATGTTTAAAATGGCAACTTAAAGCCCTTCAACCCAAACAGCCTGACTCCCCTTACCTCTATTTTTTTCTATAGAACTCCCATCTTCTAACATGCAGCTCCAAAATTTGCTTATTTACTCTGTTCATTGCTTACCAAAGTTCTCTGTTATCCTACAATGCAGCAGTTCAGTTCTTAACCAGTTATGACCCTTTGGGGGGTCAAATGACACTTTTCACAGGGGTTCCCTAAGACCATTGGAAAATACAGATATTTACATAACAATTCACACCAGTACCAAATTACAGTTGGGAAGTAGCAACAAAAAGAATGTTATGGTTGGAGTCAGCACAGCACGAGGAACTATATGAAAGGGCCACAGCATTAGGAAGGGTGAGGCCACTGCTCTAGTGTGTTCACAACACATTCACAGACTCTTCTCCCTTCGAGAAATGGACTTTACCTCCTTTCACCATGAGTATATCTTAGACTTGGAGATGCTGCCAATGAATAGATTACGATGGATATGACAAAATATAATTTCCAAGATTAGCTCACAAAGGGCATTGTGGACTACGGGTGTGGTGGTGCATCCTGTAATCTCAGGACTTGGGAGGCTGTGGCAGAGCAATATCAAGACCAGCCTGATCTACATAAAGAATCAAGGCCAGGCATTGGAGAGATAGCTATTCAGTCAAGAGCAGTGCCTACTCTTCCTGAGAGCCTGGATTTAATTCCCAGCATCCACAACCAACTGTGATTCAAGTTTCAGGGAATCCAACAGCCACTTCTGCCCTTCTTGAGCACCAGGCACACATGGTACACAGACATACATGCAGGCACAACACCCATCCACATAAAATAAAATATTTTTTTAAATATTTAAAAAATAGGTCAAGACCGGTTCAACTTATATAGTAACAATTAGAGTCAAATAAATAAGAGGGAAGGGAAATGTGTGTTTGCTTATGTGTGCACACGCACATGTACTCAAGAGAGGTCAGAGGTCAACTTGTGGGAATCAGTTCTGTCTTTTCACCATGTGGGTTCCAGGGGATCAAACTCAGGACATAAGGCTTGGTGCAAAGCCCCTTAATTTAGTCATCTCCTGGCCCCATGTGTTCATTTTGAAACTGGAACATAATTCACATGCTAAGAAACCCAAGTCTTTCAAGTGTTTCAGCTCACTGGTTTTTGATTCATTGAAAAGATGTACAACCATAAAGATCACATGGTTGCAGAACATTTTCATTTCACCTGAAAAAGAAGCCCCCAGGCTAGCAAGATGGCGAAGCAAGTACAAGTGGCTACCTCCAAGCCTGACAACCTGAATTAAAGCCCTGAGGCTCACACACTGGAAGGAGGACTTCAACTTCTCCAAAGTGACCTCTGACCTCCACTCACATGCTCTGGAATATGCACACACACACATGCAAAATAATAAAAATGAAATGAACAAAATCCCCACTCTCATTAGCAGTCGCTCCCACTCTTATGTCCTCAGTCCCTAGAAAATGCTGACGTTCTGGACATTTCATGTAAATGGATTCCCTCAATATGTGGGTCTTTAAGTCTAGATTCTTGTAGTTAGCATATTTTCAAAGTACATCAACAAGTAGCATATACTGACATTTCAATCTTTAATGCTCTTGATGACATCCACTGACACATAAAAGCTTTAAATTTTATGACATCTAACTTATCAATGTTTTTGCTCATTTTTTATTTGTGCTGGGGATCAAATCCAGGACTGGCACATGCTAAGCCAAGTATCTACCACTGATCATCTCCCACATACCCCAAGTTACATTCTTACACATGAAGACATGCAAGACCGTTTCTAAGCTTTGAGACATAGTTGACATATATCTCACATGTTTAAAGTGTAAGATTCACTGCTTCTTAACATATGCCCCCACATGTGTAGCCATCAGCACAGCTAATTTTAGAACAGTGTTCTCACTTCATAATGAAACCCTACCCCCTTACTACCTCTCCCTAACTCCTGAGGTCTACGCTATTAGTGCTAGGCAACCACTGATCTACTTTCTGGGTATACAGAATTCTTTTCCTCATTACTTCATATTATTGGAAGCATGTAATATGTGACTGGTATCTTTCATTTTGTTTGTTTTCAACTTTAATCCACGTTGTAGCACATACCAATACACCATTGCTTTTATAGTTGAATAAATATCCATTTTGATTATCCATTTGTTAGCTGATGGATATTTGAGTCATTTCCACTTTTGGTTCTTATAAATACTGAGGTTATAAATGTTGGTATAAATTTGGATTTTCTTCAATTAATGCTGAAGGGTGGGCTTGCTGTGTCATATAACTGACTAATTGTCTGAGGAACTGCTAGGATAGATTCCACAGGAGCTGTGTCGCTGTGAATGCCCACCGACAGTATACGAGGATACCACTTTCTTTATCTCCTCAGAGACACTTGCTACTGACTGCTTTTTATGGTACATAGAGAGAGTGGGCTTGGTTTTATTTTTTGAGACAAGGTCTTTTTCTCCCTCTCTCTCTGAATGGCTTTAAACTTGTAATCTTACCGCTTAATCATCCTAAAAGCTGAAATTACCCTGCCTCTGATTTTTTTTCCCCTAGCCATTCTAATAGGTACAAAAAGATATCTCATGGTGGTTTTGATACAGATTTCCTAATTATTAGTAATGATAAGCATCTTTTCATGGGTTCAAACCGTGAACCAAATCAATCCTTCAAGTTACTTCTTGTTGGGTATTTTGTCACAGAAAGTAACTAACTAAGACAGGCCCTTTAAATGTGTGGAATTTACATACTAGGCAAATCAGAAGAGAATGTCTGAATATAAATGAAAATTACATTAATGCAGCTGGATTTCCTACTACATCTCAATTTAAGTACAGCAAATAAACTATAAATACATACATTTTTCTTTTGCTTTGTTTTTCAAAACTACTTCAATTGGACCTCACACACAAAACTTCAAAAGATTCCATTTCTCTCTTACTGCTAATGCATATATATGGACACATATGCAAATCTAATTGACTTTGCAATACATGCTATATCTGTCTTTAAAATTTAAATGTGTTTAAGTACAAAGTCAGGACTATGTACTTTGACCTTGCACTGCATTTAGTCAAATGGCTCAGGAAATAGCGTATAAGCAATTTTATATGGTATGAAAAGAATGCAGGCTTTGGAAAATCACAATATCAAAGAGACAGGCCTGGCATGCAGCTATTAATAATACGTGACTCTGAGACAAAAGCATTCAACAACACTGAGGGAATAATGTCTAGTTATTAAAATAGTTTAGTCATTCCCTAAACACAGACAGCAATGGCATTTCTACAAGAAAGCATCATGATTAGACCATCATCTCTGACACAAAACCCAACATGTACACAGTCCAAAACCACTTCTTAAAGTTCATCACAGAGGCACAAACATTAGTTTTAAATTCCTATAATATACGGGCTCATGATTTGGAGAAGGTTTTTGGATTCTTAATAAATTTTCATATAGTAAAAATTCAATTCTCTTTTGGATATAGTTACATCCAGATAGATTTTTAAAATCCTTACAACAGTCAAGGAAATATAAACTAAATGAATAATTGAGTATCATTTGTCAGGCAAAATTTACAGTCTGACCATACAAGGTACTGATATAGACTAACACTATTGTTCTTATTCATCTGGCTAATATAAATTACAATTACAGACAGTAGAGTTAAAAATATGAATATAACAGAAGCCAACCTCTTCCATTCCTCTGAGATTACCTGAGGGAGAGTCTGACAGATGTGCTTGAGAAAGCATGAATGAGGTGGCTCACACCTGTAATCTCAGCACTTGGGAGGCAGAGATAGGAGGACTGCCCTAAATTTGACCAATCTGGTCCACATAGTGAGTTTCAGGACAATTCGGGCTATTCGTGAGACCCTGTCAGAAAGAATAAAAAGGGGTGGGGTATGAGAATGAGAATGAATATGCTAAAAAGTCTCACTGAAAACAGTCATCCTAATAATTGACATTCTAGAAACAACCTAAATGTCCATGTCCATCCCTGGGTAAATAAAACACAGGTTTGTTATAATGTCACATGGGAGCATGACACAGCAGTTTAAAATGAGTGGAGTAGAAAAGTGATTCTGAGTGGAAGTGGGACATAGAGGTGAGGGGGAGGGTTACTGGCCTCTGAGTGAATAAAGGCCAGGGACACCACCAAGCAACCTGTGATGGAGAAGGAAGCCATTCATAAAAACATATCTGGCCCCAAATATCAACAGCACAAAGGCTGAAACACTCTGAACTAGAGACAGAGCACCAAGATAAAGCCCAGAACTGGGGATGAAATATCTTATAAGGACACAAAACTTAAAAACATACAACAATATTTTCTATTGTGTTTCTGTGCATGCAGACATAAGAAGACACAGAGGGTGCAAAGGGCAGAGGAGTAGAACTGTAGGAAAGCAAAAGGGCAACTCAGCCACTCAGGGGCTCAACTTAGGCTGCACAGGGAACACACGTAGGCTCTCCTTTTCCTACAGGCCTCTCAGTATAATTTTTTTCATTCAAGGTCTTGCTATGTGTACCAGACTGACCTCGAACTCACTATGTAGCACAGGTTGGCCTCAAACTCACATAAATAACCTCTTCTTTGAACCTTCCAAGTGCTGGGACTATGAGCATGAAATATTCCCAACTTGGTTTTATTCCCCTTGAGACAGGATCTTATTTATCCCAGGCTGGCCTCAAACTCACAGGTGGTCACACTCTCCAAAGTACTAGGTTATAAGCATGCAATAGCATGCCTGACTCCTTACTATATTTTTGTCTTGAGACAGTCTTATTATTTAGCCTAGGCTGGCCTCAAACTCATGATCCTCCTGCCTTAAACTATCAATCTAATGATTTTTAAGATAAGGTCTCACTATGTAGTACTGGCTGCCTGGAACTCCTCCTGCTTCTGCCTCCCAAGTGCAGGGATTAGAGGTGTGTGCCACTATGCCTGGCCCTGTAATAATTTTTACAGATAAATAAAGGGCCATTTTAGGAGAAAACAGTGAAGAATATATAAGGAATACATGAAAATTAGAAGTTACCAACACTGAAGTAATTTTGTGAGATTAACAATAAACTCAAACGTAGAAATAGTCCAAGTCACCCATTTCTATAACATCAGAGCTATATAAACATGCCTGCTTTGTTAAATTAAATAACAACAAAAACCATGTCTTCCATGACAGTGAGAGCTACACAAAGAAACCCTGTCTCAAAAAAAAACAAAAACCAACCAACCAACCAACCAACCAACCACGGTGTCTTTTTAGTTAAACAAATGAATAGTTTCTAGCTATTCAAACAACACTGAATTAGTTGTCTCCAGCATAGCTACACAATATTTTCAAATCAATTTAAATTTTCCTACCCATTTTCTATCCCTGCAATATAAACAGACAGAAAAGGTGCCACCCTCAGTTATTACATATCACACATCCCTTTCTTTTAAATTGCGTAAGCTTTCAAAATGAAAATAAATCCTACTACTGTCAAAACAGTGACTGCTAACTTTCTCTCATTAGACAACTGTTATTACAGAAGGACTAGGATTCCAGATAAAACAGGTTAAGTATGTAGGAGGTTTGTTTTAAAACATAATTGTTCTTCTTGTGGCTATTCCTACAAACTTAGGAGTTGATACTAAAAGAGATATTAGTAAAGTCAAACAGTACAGAACATTCTGATTTTAAAAAGCCAGTTGCTTTACTGGTGCTTTTTAGGACTCACTAGCCACAGCATCTCTCCAAAGTCAAATGAGAGCAATACAGGTACCTCAGATTCCTACAGTACTGCATAGCTGAAAACCTTCACATACAACTCTCAACAACCCTACCACATAATAATCAGGGTGGTAAACTCCTTTAAAATAAAGGAGGTAAGGCTCAGATGGAGCCACACTCACACGGCCAAGTCAGGAAGGGTTCCAGGGCTAATCATAGCATCAAAATGATTAACTTAATAGGGCAATGTTTGCAAAAGCCATCAAACAAAACCAAAGATGAAGCATTGTGGAAGAATGATTGAAAAATATGCCATGGAAAGAAGCCAGATGGAGACAGGTTCCTGAGAAACTGATAGATATTTCTCAGGTCTCTCTGAAGCTTTTTAGCGCAAGGTAAACAACTGCTGCCATGCCAGTAAGAGTAGAAGAAAAGCACACGTTTCCATGAAGTGTGAAGCTATTTTTGCTTTAGACAGGGCAGCTATCATGACCTCAAGAAAGTAGGAGGAAATCAGATTGACCTATTTGACATCATGATATAATCAACCAACCATTTTCCAACCCTGTTATGACTTAAAAATGGACTTGGTGCAGGAATCTTAGATTGTAAGAAGATTGGTGGTTGGAATGCACCCTCCCATCGAAACAATCACCTGATTCAAGCTTGCCAGATACAACTTATATGCAAATCAAGGACTTCCTGGAATAATATTTTTGTCACTGATTTTCAGTTCTGAGGACATCACCATTAATCAACCCAGCTAGTCACCAATACATCTTCCTTCATGAGGAAATACCTGCTTTAAAATCCCAAGTCACACATGCAATGACATTAAATATCTATGAAAATAAACACAGTCAAAATTTAATATTCATATAAAGTTGAAAAAACTGTTTCATATTTGTTGGTTGGTTGGGAAGAAGTAAAGTATAAAAGCATAATGAAACCAAGTGTGTTAATGCACACCTTTAATCCCAGCACTTGGCAGGCAGGGGCAGATGGATCTCTGTGAGTTCAAGGCCAGCCTGGTCTATATAGAGAATTTCAGACAAGTCAGGACTACACAATGAGCCTGTATTAAAAACAAAACAAAAATGACAAAGTTTGCTGAGGTTGGAAATAACAACTATGATCACATACTTTAAGTATGTCATTAATTTCATAAAAGATAGCACTACATAATGATGATAATTGTTTTACCCAACATAAAAATCTATTAAAAACTTCTTTTGATCCTATGGCTCAGGGATGACTGCTGAAGAATGTGATGGAAAGATTGCAAGAGCCAGAGGAACAGGAAGTTTGCTGTGTAATTGTGACTTCTAGAAATGTCAAAGAAGCTATACCCATGAAAGCTCACTAACATGGATGCCTAAACATGCGCTGAACAAGGATGGGACCAATAGACATGCCAAAACGGACAGGGGAAAGGCTTATATTCTACAACTGAGCAACAGCCCCAGCCTTAATAGTATTAATTATTTAAAAGTTGAACTGAGAGCTTGGGCCACAGGGCCCCACAGCTGATCAGCGCCGGGACAAAGATCCCTCGCCGGAGATTGCAAGACCCAGCGGAGGGCCAAAGACACGCCCCACAGCTCACCAGACCACAGAGACTGACCGCCAGCAGCTTCCGGCGACG
>JAPYYD010002890.1:0-14793 GCA_028551405.1 Uromys caudimaculatus
GCAGTACCTGGTGAGCTGTGGGGCGTGTCTTTGGCCCTCTGCTGGGTCTTGTGATGTCCTGAGAGGGATCTTTGTTCCGGCGCTGATTAGCTGTCGGAAAACTAGAGGTGTTTACCAAATTGGATAGTTGTTGATTCTATGGCCGTTATAATGACCTGGAAAGTTGCAGAAGGTGTTGCGTGAACAATCTTGTGAATCGTTAGAATAGGACTTGGCTAATTGGATAGAGACTGGAATGTTGATTTGAAGATAATTACTTTATAAAGATTTTCTCATTGCTGCTGTTACATTAAACCAAGAAGTGGAGACACTACTACATGGATAAGAATTGTATCTACATGATTGCATTGACATTGGCATCATCTCAGTGTTTTTATAAGTATGAAATGTATTTCATGATATTTTTGAAGTTAATTACAGAGACTTTTTTCAATTGATTTTTCTAGTTCTCGAAGGGTTTAAGTAATGTTTACCATAGTCTGACTTTGAGTCATGGCATTGTAGAAATATACCAAGTACTGTTACTTTTATAGTGCATCACAAAGTTTTGGGGTTATCTGGTACATTTTATTGGATTTTATTTATAAATACTTGTTATAAGTGCAGCTTTTTATGGGTTGAAATATTAGCTTTATAGTTAGGCTAGGTATATCAAGTCTGCATTTGATTAAATGCCTTAGCAGGATTAATGAATTTGGCCATTAAAACGACAAGACTTTTAGTCAAAAGTACTCTCATATACTTATGTATTTATGTGTATGTATTTATTTACTTATGTGTTTATTATTAAATAATCATGCTATTCATTTCTGTTCATTGTTAGTTTTCATACCCTTTTGTATATTGTGTTGTGACGTTGTGATATACTTCATAGCCTGGAATTAACACCTCCTCTTCCCCAGGGTAGTAGGAAAATTTTTTGATATAAACCCCCAAGCAGGTTTTGATGGTAAAGAGTGTCCCCTCTCTATTGAAAAATGGTGGATAAAGAGCTACACTCTCATTTAAAGATGAGGAAGTAAAATGCCCAAATCGCACAGAGCCCTTCCCAGTATACTGAAACCTGGTATTAGAGCCTCAGTAAACTAAGTGGCAACTCTGGTTACTCAAAAGCTGAAGAGCTCTTCTTAAGTAGTAATGGAAGGCCTTGAAGTGGAAGTTACCAGGATTAGTCTTGAAGTTTCTAATAGCATCATTAAATTTTGCATAGATTTTCCCAGTGTAGGCAACTAAAGCCGTCCCATGGAAATCATGGAATCCTTCCGGATAACTCATACTATTTTTTAACTTCTTCCATTGTTTCTCTGCCTTTTCCCACTCAAGTTGTAATTCCTCATTCATCTTGGAGTCTTCTTGTAACAGCTTGGGTGCCTTTTTCTCCATTTCTTCGACACAGCCCTCATACTAATCATCAAATGCATTGGGAGCCATGTCTAGTGTGGAAGGTTCTGTCAGGCCAGTCACCTGAAAGAAAGCAGCAGGGTCCTCTGTTAGGAGCTAAGGTTGCTGGATGCTGTGGAGCCTGCAGCATGAGATGTCACATACTCCAACACAACTCACACATGGCTCAGGCATGGACACAATCTCATGACATCATAAGAAGGGCAGAAAGGCAAGGCTGAGATCTGTGATTCTTTTGTGTTTTCAAATACTATATTTCCTTCTTTACTCAATTAACTCCTTAGTGAGCACACAGAACAAGAGGCCTCATCATGACTTTGCACATTCATATGTCATAGCAGATTGTTCATATTCTCCCCCACACACAACCCTCTGATATTATCTTTGCATTACTTCCTCAAGGGTCATGCTCTCTAACATCTGCTGCCGCAGAATCAACCCTGGGAACTGTCATATTGCAAAGAGGTGGGCATGGGAAAGCAAGGTCAACAGGATGTGGGTTGAGAGTGTTACCTGCTGGGTTAGCCACCAAGTTAGGAAGAACACGCAAATTTTTGACGTCATCATAAAGTTCAAAAATAGCTGCAAGCAAATATAAGACGGTGAAAGAGGTGTGCACACTGTCGTTTAACAGTGTGTGGAAGGAACAACTCTGGGTTAACGACTCAATGCCTATGTCACATCCAGACTCCTGCTCACACTGCTCCCATATCAGGACTCTGTGAACCAATCTGCTTGGGTCCCTTACCATTGATGTGGTCATCGATATCCTCTCTACCTAGTAAGGAGCCATGATCAATCAATCTTAAGCTGCACAGAATGTAGGCTGCCAGTGAAAACCAGAACACATGTTTGCAGATCTCTGATAGGCTGTGGTGTTGTACTTTGCACAAGTATGTACACTGTTGTCCGTGTTTGATTACCCTGTGGCTCTGAGTCAGCTTGATACCTTTGAATGAAGTCTCTTAATCATGGCAGTCTTCACTATGTTCTATGATTTGGGTATGGTTGTCCTCCAATGTGCACGGTGTGCCCATATGGAGGTAGTGAAACCTTTAAGAGGTGAGGTCTATTGGGAAGGGACCAGGTCCTGGAGGGCATCACCCTCAGAAGAGATCAGTTAAGTCTTGTGGGATCCTACTCAGTTCCTGCAAGATCAAGTCTGGCCTCAACCTCTCAGGCTTCCTCTCTTGCCATGTACTCTCTTCTGCACATGGACAACGCTCCTCTTCCATGTTGTTACTCTGCAGGAAAACCCTAACCAGCCAGCAATGCCATGATATTTAGACTTTACATCAATCAGACTGAGAACTAAGTAAGCACACAGACTTTATAAACTATGCAGCATCAAGCATTTTGTGAAAGTAATGGAAGACACAAACTGAGGAGATAGGTCAGTGGGTAAAACTCTTGCCTTGCAAATACAGAGCCCAGTTTGATTCCCAGAATCCTGAGGAGAAAAGCAGGGTGTGGTGAATGCAGTTGTAATTCTGACACTGGGAGTTGAAGAGAAATGGATTTGGGAGATCCCCAAGATTCACTATACGGTCGGAGCAGCCTACTCCAATGTGTGTGAGGCCTGTGAAAACACCCTGTCTTTACAAAAACTGCAGACAGTGCCTGAGGAAAGAGAGCAGAGGTTCTCCTCTGACTCCCACATGCATGTACCCACACACATGCAACCACATACATGAGCAGGTGCCATATAACCTAACAGATAAAGAAAAGGAAAAGGAATGATAATAGACCAACACCATGTACCTTAATTATACTTGTTTCTTATAAATGTTTACTGTTTTCACTGCTTCTTGAAGGCAGAGAATCAGTGTCCCCTGAATTGAAGGTAAAGGAGTGAGGAGGAGCGCTCACGCCTCTTTGGCCTGCTAGCCATCCCTTCATTCCTTCCTACCTTCTGTCTTTTGGGAAACCAGGAATCTCCACTCCATAATTATCTAAGCCTGAGTGTTACTTTCCACAGAATTTCTCCTTAATCTGACAGGACAATACTCTCCCCTCACCCTGAGAATGGCAGGGAGGAGCTGCACCCTGTGGCTAATTAGTTGTTCTTCGGGAGGCTGGACTCCTGGCTCCTCCTCAGCTTGTCTTCTCCTGCCTGAGTCTTTAGGGAACACTGCAGAACCAACAGACTGAGGAGTTGTGCACTGCAGTGAAGGTTCCCACCTCCTCTACACCCTGAACTGTAAACAATTATAGAATCCTGTCACAGAACTATAGTCAGCTACATGAGAGCTGAGCACTGCGTTGCCTTTGTTTGCACACTGTCACTACTCTCAAGGACAACAAACACTTTACTTCAACTTCCTGTCAGGATAGATTGGACGTCCCAAGGTAATGGCACCCAGCACATGGGAGACTGAGGCAACTCTGCCAGTTGCAGGCCAGCGTGGTTTCTATAGTGATTTCCTGGCAAGCCTGGAATCCAGTGTCATACCCTTCCCCAAATAAAAGATAGAATGGACAGATATCTACAATGAATTCTTTGCCTTAAAAAAATTGTGTTGGAAGAGGCCATAAAAACAAATAAAAAATATGAAAAAAATTCAATAAACAAAAAACAAAAATACATTATATTGTTTGTGACAATTGTGAAGGGTGTCATTTTCCTAATTACTTTCCTAGCCTGTTTATCCTTTGAGTATAGGAAGGCTTAATTTGTTTGAGTTAATTTTATATCCAGCCACTTTGCTGAAGTTGTTTGTCAGCTGCAGGAGTTCTCTGGTGGAGTTTTTCAGGTCACTTCAGTATACGATCATATCATCTGCAAAGAGTGATATTTTGATTTCTTCCTTTCCAATTTGTATCCCTTTGACCTCCTTTTGTTGTCTAATTGCTTTGGTAGAACTTCAATTACTATATTGAATAGATAGGGAGAGAGAGGGCAGCCTTGTTTAGTCCCTGATCTTAGTGGGATTGCTTCGAGTTTCTCTCCATTTAGTTTGATGTTAGCTACTGGTTTGCTGTATATTGCTTTTACTATGTTTAGGTATGGGCCTTGAATTCCTGTTCTTTCCAAGAATTTTATCATGAAAGGATGCTGAATTTTGTCAAATGCTTTTTCAGCATCTAAGGAAATGACCATGTGGTTTTTTCTTTGTGTTTGTTTGTGTAGTGGATTACATTGATGGATTGCCTGGTATTGAACCATCCCTGCATCCCCGGGATGAAGCCTACTTGATCATGATGAATGATCCTCTGGATGTGTTCTTGGATTCGGTTTGCGAGAATTTTATTGAGTATTTTTGCATCGATATTCATAAGGGAAATTGCTAACCAAGCAAGTGAAGGATCTGTATGACAAGAACTTCACATCTCTGAAAAAGAAATCGAAGAAGAACTCAGAAGGTGGAAAGATCTCCCCTGCTCATGGACTGGCAGGATTAATATAGTAAAAATGACCATCCTGCCAAAAGCAATCTACAGATTCAATGCAATCCCCATCAAAATTCCAACTCAATTCTTCATAGAATTAGAAAGAGCAATTCTCAAATTCATCTGGAACAACAAAAAACCCAGGATAACAAAAGCTATTCTCAACAACAAACGAACATCTGGGGAATCAGCATCCCTGACCTCAAGGTGTACTACAGAGCAGTAGTGATAAAAACTGCATGGTATTGGTACAACGACAGGTAGGTAGATCAATGGAATAGAATTGAAGACCCAGAAATAAATCCACACACCTATGGTCACTTGATTTTCCACAAAGGAGCTAAAACCACCCAGTGAAAAAAAGACAGCATTATCAACAAATGGTGATGGTTTAACTGGAAGTCTACATGTAGAAGAATGAGAATTGATCCATTCTTATCTCCCTGTACAAAGCTCAAGTCCAAGTGGATCAAGGACCTCCACATAAAACCAGATACACTGAATCTAATAGAAGAGAAAGTGGGGGAAAGTCTCCAACACCAGGGTACAAGGGGAAAGTTGCTGAACAGAATGCCAATGGTTTAGGCTCTAAGATCAAGAATCACCAAATGCGAACTCATGAAATTCCAAGGCTTCTGTAAGGCAAAGGACACTGTCAATAGGAAAAAATGGCACCAACAGATTGGGAAAAGATCTTAACCAATCCTATGTCTGATAGAGGGCTAATATCCAATATATACAAAGAACTCAAGAAGTTAGACTCCAAAAAACCAAATAACCACATCAAAAAATGGGGAACAGAGCTAAACAGAGAATTCTCAACTGAAGAAATTCGTAGGGCTGAGAAGCACACAAAGTTCAACAAAGTTCAACCTAAGGTTCAACAACCTTAGTCATCAGGGAAATACAAATCAAAACAACCCTGAGATTTCACCTCACACCAGTCAGAATGGCTAAGATCAAAAACTCAGGTGACAACAGATGCTGGTGAGGATGTGGAGAAAGAGGAACACTCCTCCATTGTTGTTGGGATTGCAAGCTGGTACAACCACTCTGGAAATCAGTTTGGTGGACCCTCAGAAAAATGGGCATAATACTACCTGAATACCCAGCTATACCTCTCCTGGGCATATACCGAGAAGATGCTAAAACATGTAATAAAGACACATGCTCCACTATGTTCATAGCAGCCATATTTATACTCGCCAGAAGCTGGAAACAACCCAGATGTCCTCAGCAGAGCAATGGATACAGAAAATGTGGTACATTACACAATGGAGTACTACTTAGCTATTAAAAACAATGACTTCGTGAAATTTGCAGGCAAATGGATGAAACTCGAAAATATCATCCTGAGAGAGGTAACTCAGTCACAAAAGAACAAACATGGTATGTACTCACTGATAAGTGGATATTAGCCCAAAAGTTTGGAATACCCAAGTTTCACCTGGACTGAGAGTGAGTTCCCAGATAGAGGAGTTGCAGAAGGGACTGAAGGAGCTGAGGGAGTTTGCAGCCCCATGGAGAGAGTAACAGTGTCAACTGGTCTGACCTCCCCCCCCCCCCCGTCCTGCTGGAGGCTGGACCACCAACCAAAGAATACACACTGAGGGACCCATAGCTCGGACCACATATGTGGCAGAGGAGGGCCTTGTTGACCATCAGGGGGAGGAGAGGCCCTTGGACCTGAGGGGGTTAGAGGCCCCAGTAAAGGGGAATGTCAAGGTGGGAATACGGGAGTGGGTGGGTGGGTGGGTGGGAGGCAGAGGAGGGGAAGGGGATAAGGAGTTTACAAAGAAGAGAACTGGAAAGGGGGAAACATTGGAAATGTAAATAAAGTATAAAAAAATAAATAAATAATTTTAAAACATACATCAGTATCACCCCAAATAAACCAGGGCTCTGGAGGGGTGGCTCAGCAGTTAAGATAAGCACTATACTTTCAGAGAAATTGGGTTCAGTACTCAGCACCAGGTCAAGCAGCTTACAACAGTCTGTAAATCCAGCTCCGGGATATAATGTCTCTGGCCTCTGCAGGTCTCTGCACTCATGTACACAGACGCACACATACTGGCTGGGGTGGCACAACCTACAATCCCAGTCTTTCAGATGTAGAGATGGGAGCATCAGAAGTTCAGGTCATCCTTGACTATATCATGAGTTTCAGGACAGGACAGACTACATGTGACCCGCATCTCAAAACAAGAAAACAGTGCCATGTTGGATGGTGCACACCCTTAATCCCAGCATTCAGAAGGCAGACATAGGTGATTATCTGTGAGTTCTAGGTTGGCCTGGTCTACATAGAAAGTTCCAGGATAGCCAGGACAATACTGCAAGAGAGAGCCTGTCTTAAAATACAAACAAATACAAAAAATTTAATACAACACATATTGTATCTGATACATAATTACAAAAACTATTAACTTAAATTTTATCAACCTATATCTTGATTACATCAATCCCAAAATTCTTAATTGACTGTTGGAATTTTAACATTATGCCATTGAGATAATGGATATTTGTATTGCTTCAACATTTCTCTATATAGAAACAACTAAACTACTTTTCTTTAATTGCAATATGCTTCTATCAATATCTTTTATCTTCAGGCAAAGATGTGAATCCTTACATGTTCTTCTTTAAGGAGTCTGAAGACTCTAGCCATCCTTCCTAAATTCTTAAAGTCCTCCTGGATAAACCAGACATGGACACACATCTGTGATCCCAGCCTTTGGGATCACATCTCAAGTCCCAGGTCACTTTAGGAGATAATGAGACTCTAAAAACAGAAACAACGGTAAAATTAAGCTCTGGAACAGCAGCCATAGAAACACAGCTGACTTCCTCTGGCCTCGTCTACAGACCCGAGCCATTTAGGATCCCACTACTTCCTCATAATGCTTCCTAAAGTTTGGCTGTATAAGAAGTTCAAGGGAAACATGTCATCAACAGAGATTTCTAGTGCCCAGTCTCAAAGCTGTATATTTATTGTTTCTAATGAGCTGCTTGCTAATTTTTGAAAAGTTTGCTTTTTCTTTTAAATAAAGATTTATTTTTCTTATTTACAGTAATGAACATGCATGTATGTCTGGAGGGGTGCTGGTGGTGTGTGCACCTGAATGCAGCTGCCCTCTCAGGCCAGAGGTGTCAGATCCTCTGGAGCTGGAGATACAGACTCTTGTGAGCTCCCGACATGGGTGGTGGAACTGAATTCTTATCACCCTGTGAGAGCAAGCACCTATTCCTAACCACAGAGCCTTCTCTACAGACCACAGTTGGCTTTGAGGAAGTACTGTATTGCATAAGATTCCAACTGACTGGTGCTGAGGAATAAACCCAGAACATTGTGGGAGCCAGGCAAGCACCTTTCCACTGTACCACACCCAGATGGAGAGTGAAGCCTCTTTACACAGAGCACATCTCCCCTTCCCAGCTCTTTCTCCAGCCTCAGCTAGAACCGCCCCTGTATTGACTTAAAGCTCAGGCATCAAAGCTCTATTTTGAAGGCAACAAGTTTGAGAAATCCCAGATGCCAGAGGCAGCAGAAAGGATCTGTCAGCTCAGGGACTTTGTCATTCAGGACACATGGCTCAGCCAGTCTGGACTGGTTTTTCAGTTCACTTCTCCCCTCTCTAGTTCCTCAGACTGGTTGATCCTATGTCTGTCTCTCACAAGGCAGCTGTCTACTTCCCTATGGGACTCGAGTTACAGCCTCAGTCACTGGCACCGATGGCCCTCACAACCCATACAGACTGCAGATATGCAGCATGAGTCACTTCAGCCCCACTAGGAACTCCTGGAATCTGTGCCTGGGAATTAAAATCCCCCTGGAAGCACCTTGGAACTCAGTAAAAACATCCACATTGTTCTCTTCTCTTTCATCCAAACCCACTTTCCTCCCTCCTCCGCACCCTCCATCCATCCTGCTTTGTATCTGCCCTTATTCTCCAAGATTCTACACTAAAACAAAATATAAACTGATGTTCTCAGCACGCAGGAGATCTGGTGCGGGAGAACTTTGGGTTCCGCGTTAGACTGGCTACACCGCAAGAGCTTACCTTTAAAACTCGTAAATTATAAATGAACAAATAGCCAGGCAGTAGTGGTGTACACCTTTAATCCCAGCATTCAGGAGACAGAGAGGTTGATCTCTTTGAGTTTCAGCCCAGCATGATTTACAGAGATAGTTCTAGTACAGTCCTGGCTACAAAAAGAAAGCCTGTCATAAAACCCGCCCCTCCCACAAAAAATTAAGGATAAATAAAGCAAAGAAGAAGAGGATAGAAGGTAGTGTTTTAATGTAGCTGGGAGGAAATTGTATTGATTAAGGATATCCATGTTCTGGATCTAAAACTCAGTAAGAACAGGAAGGAAAAGGTCTATACACATAAGAGTCTGACTATGTATCTGGATGCCCATTGCATCCTGCAGGACCTAGGAGGTAAACTGTATGGTCCTTCATTATATCTTTAAGTTTCTAGAAACATTTATAGCCTCATGCCTGTCTTACCTTTCTATAGATCTGACCCCATCTCCTACCTGGGCTATTTCTTACCCAGAACTGACCTTCACTGCTAAACCCACTGCATCCCTCAGAATTTTTTCAAGTGCTCTTCACTTTAGAGACCTTCCCCTTCAGAGGTCAGAGTTCAGAAGTGTTAGGTACCTGAGAAGAAGTTTAGCAGCTGGGTCTCTGTCCTCTTCTAAAAGGAAATAGTGCAGAAAGTAGCGCTGTGGCCCTTTTATTCTCTGGATAATGTGCTTTCAGTTTCAAGTGAGGGTTAGAAGGGCATCCAGGTACTTTCTGAGCAAGTTAAATGAGTGAAGTTGTATTTTTTAGTGTACCTTTTCCATTTCTTATCTCTTTTTTTGTTTTGAGTTTTTGTTTTTGGTTTTTTTTTTTACAGGAGTTATGCTTTTGTTTGAGACAAAGTCCCATTAGCCCCGATTAACCTCTAACTTGTTATGTAGCTGAGGATAATCTGAACTCCTGATTCTTTTGCCACAGAACCAGGTTTATTGATGCTAAAATAGAACCCAGGGCCTCATGTTGTTAGGCAGTCATTCTATCAACCAAACCACACCCCGAACACTGCATCTTTCCCTTAAAGAGTTAGGGCTTTTCTGTTCTCTCCATAGGAGTGTGTGTGCGTGTGTGTGTGTGTGTGTGTGTGTGTGTGTGTGTGTGTGTGTGTGTGCACCACGCGTGCGCACACACTTGAGCTATGTAGCTCCTGGAGAAGTAGAAGTTAGTTGACGTTTGTCCTAAACTCCAGTTTTACAAATATATGAAATCCTGTTGTAGTTTCTCACACCTTAATCCCAGGACTCGGGAACTGAGACAGAAGGATCTCTGTGGGTGTGAGACCAGCAAGGACTACACACTGAGACCCTGAAAGGAAAATAAAGCTACCACTATATTACTGAGCCCTTTATGGGACTTAGAGAAAGGTGAAGAGAAGTGACCAATTATACAGGACAATTTTGCATCCTTAGCTGCTCCTGGCTACAATGTTCTCATGGGACTAGAGCATATGAACTACGTGTTAACTTTAGAGTTTCCTCTGGGAACCACCTGCTTCTTGCAATTCTAGATCCTTACAATGAATCTGTCATCTTCCTGGGTCCTTACACACAGGACCGGGTGACATTTTATATAGAAAATGCAGTAACAGTCGGTGGACAAAAGCCTATTACCTCATGTTCTACCATGTGTAGGGAAGATAGATGAGAGAGACAGAGAGAGAGAGAGAGAGAGAGAGAGAGAGAGAGAGAGAGAGAGAGACCACTGAAATAAAACCCTGGGACCTTTTGTGCATCCTGCTTTTTTTGTCAGTGAACTTTCACATAAATAGAACTTGGAAGACTGTGTGCTCGTGCTGGTGTATATTTTGAGGGAACTCTGTTTCCCTCGAAACAGAGAAGTGAGAAACCTAACTTCCTTCCTCTGCTTATTTCCCTCTCCTCGTTTCTTCTCTTCTTCCTCCTCCTCTTCCTCCTCCTCCTCCTCCTCCTCCTCCTCCTCCTCCTCCTCTTACTCCTCCTTCTTCCTCCTCCTCTTCCTCTTCCTGCCACTGCTGCTTCTCCTCATCTTCCTCATCCTTCTCTTTGGTGACAGGGTCTTGCTATGTTATCCAGGCTGGCCATGAAGTCTTGTTTTCAAGCCTTCTCAGTGGCTGAGACTACAGATATCATTGCTCCTGGCTCTAACTCTCCCTCTGCTCTAGATCTATCAAACAATCTTGAGTCAACAGACTGTACTGCCTTGGCTTGCCCTGACACTCTATTACCATCCCATACTGTTATATTGAACAGAGCATATCACTGTGTGGTCCTCATGACTAATAGTGAACTAAAGCCGTAAAATCCTAATGCCAACCAGAGAACTGTGCAACTGTTCCAGGTGTGGTGACCTATGGGCCTGTAGCCCATCAATTCTGAGGTGAAGGTTGGTAGATCAGGTGTTCAAGGACAGCCTTA
This sequence comes from Uromys caudimaculatus, assembly GCA_028551405.1. NCBI lineage: Eukaryota > Metazoa > Chordata > Mammalia > Rodentia > Muridae > Uromys > Uromys caudimaculatus. The sequence continues at coordinate 11,275 of JAPYYD010002890.1, forward strand.
ATTACATAGGATGTTTGAGATCAGACTGGACTACATAAGACTCTATCTCAAAAATAGGAAAATGTAAGAAGGATGTTAAGAAAGGCTACTGTAGCAGGAAGATGCTCAAAGCCTAAACCAGCAACCTCTGAGGGACAGGGTAGACAAAGCCTTTGTATGCCCAGATGTGAGTAAGAGAAGGTGGCTGTAAAAAGGAGGTGACAAAAATGTGGTGAGGGAGTTTAAAACTCAACCTGCTGTATCACACGCACCTTAACTGATGATGGGAGCCAGCCATGGTACATGAGTGGAGTTTAGGTGTGTGGTGGTTTGAATTAGAAAGGTACCCATTTAGACTCACAGATTTATATCCTGGTCACCAGAAAGTGGCACTCATTGAAAGGTTATTAGGTGACACCTGTTTGGAGGGAAAGTATCACTGGAAGTGGGCATTGAAGTTACAAAAAGCCCATTCTTTACCCAGAGACTCTTTCTTACTGCTACTCATGTTTATGGGTATAGACCTCTCAGCTACTTCTCCAGGACATTGTCTGTCTGAGTTCTAACATGCTTCCTGCCATGCTGATAATGGACTAAATCTCTAATATTGTGTTTCCCGATTAAATGCTTCCTTTTATAAGAGTTTGTGGTTATGACTTCTCTTCACAGCAATAGAAAAGGGATTAAGTCAGAAGTTGGTAACACGAGTGGAGAATTGCCATGCAGGACTGACCATGCTGCTTGTAGGCATAGTGTGGGCTTTGGGAGTTTGGATTAGTAAAAGAGTTCAACAGTTTAAGCAAGGCTCACCTATTAGGAGCATGGAAGACACTGGTGCTGAAGGTGGTTTGAACTGTGAGGACCCCAGCTCAGTAGGTTTCAGAGAAGAAAAAAACTAACTGGACTTTGTTGTAATATTTTGGCTAAAGATGTGACTACTTTCTGCCCTTGTTAAAAAAAAAAAAAAAAAAAAAAAAAAAAAGATCTGTCTAAGGCTAAATTGAAGAGTTTTAAGTTAATGACACTGGCAGAGGAGTTTCAAGGCAGTCTAGAATTGATCTTGTCATATGGTTACTAGCGAGTATTCTTATGCAGATCTATAATGAAAAGGAGCAAGCTGAGCAAGGAAAATGCCAAATGTAGTTTGAGGAGAAAAAGAGCACCTGGATGTGAGGTGTAATGGAGGTCAGACCAGTGCTGAAGGAGATAAAAGTTTAAAGAGAAGTCTGGTGCTAAATGGAGTAGAGGGAAGGGTGACCTTAGGGCAAATTTCACCTAGCTGAGCTTCCAACTCAAGGAAAGGAATTAAGAAAACTCTTAAGAAGGGAAACCATCGAAATCAGGAAGCTGAAGAAAATGTATTTTCATGACAGGGCCAAGTTCCAAACACATCGAGCAGCAGAATTCAGCAGCTTCAGCCACTTGCTTCAGGCTTTAGTCAAGGATTTAAAAATGGAGTTGTTGGGTATCCATCAGAGAAGACTGCTCAGACATGGGGTTAAGCCAATAGAAGTCTTTATTAGACAGTCATTGACTACCATGAGTGTTAGGTATTACCGAGTAGCACCAAGCCTTACTCAGGGTGGGCTTTTAAGTACAAAAACCATATTCTGGGTTGACATACTTCAGTTAATAAGCATGGTTTGCCAGAAGTGGAACTACATGTTGGGGATTACAATTGCTCCTGAAAACACAGAAAGAGGAGGTTCTACTAATTATCTAGGATATATGATAAGTCTACAAAATATTTGACCACAGAAAGTGCAAATCAGGGAAGATTAAATAAGAACCCTTAATGATTTTGAAAAATTTCTTGGAGATGTTAACTGATTACAACTTATATTTGGATTAAATACTCCAGAGTCAGGCAATTTGTTTCAAATCTTCTAAGTTGATAAAGACTTAAATAGTCCAACAAAATTGTCAGCTGAGGCAAGAAAGGGAATTGGCTCTGGTAGAAAAGAAATTACAGGCTGCACATATACATCTTCTTGACCCAAAGATGGCCTGGAGTTTAGTTATCTTGCCTTCTACTCATTCTCCCACATGAATTCTTATGCAGATGAAATATCATATCTTAGAGAGATTTCTAGCACACAGAGCTAAAAATTAAAAACCTATATAAAAAAGGTTCCTGAATTGATCCTAAAATGAGAAATGAGACTTTGTCAGTTAGCAGGAATAGATCCCTCTGAGTTTGTGGTGCTTTTTAGTAAGACTAAGCTTGCCTCATTATGGGCAGAAAATGAACATTGACAAAGAGGTTTCTGTAATTTTGGGGGAGAAATTAACAGCAAATACCCAAAAAGGAAGGAACTTCTATGTGTAACAAGAATTAATTGGATTCTCCCTCATATAATAAAAGGGACTCCAATTTCTGGTGTCCCTCGAGTTTCTACTAAGGCAAAAAAATCAAGAAAGGCAGGGTATGCATCAGAAAAAATAAGGTTGTTAAGAGTCCTTATGATTTAGTTCAAAAATCAGAATTATGGGGGAACCTCAGCTTGGGCCACAGGGCTCCATAGCAAATTAGCGCCTGGACAAAGATCCCTCTCAGGAGCTTTGAAAAGCCGGGAGAGGGCCAAAGACATGCCCCAAAGCTCACCAGGAACTGCCCTGAACCCACGAGACACAGGGACCGAGATCAGACCCGGTGCCACAGCTCTCCAAACCCAAACACCTCTCAGAGAGAGCTGGTCTTCAAGGAGTACTGACACAGAGACCTGCAGGAGGGGCAAGCCACAACCAGACAGAGTAAGATCAGCTAACAACAGAGTCAACAAGATGGCAAAATGCAAGGGCAAGAACATAAAGAACAGAAACGAGGAGTACTCTGCACCATCAGAACCCAGCTCTCCCACCACAGCAAGCCCTGGATACCCTAACACACCAGAAAAGCAAGACTCAGATTTAAAATCATTTCTCATGAGGATGATAGAAGACTTTAAGAAAGAAATGAATAACACCCTTAAAGAAATGCAAAAGAACAGGGATAAAAAACGAGAAGCCTTTAAAGAGGAAATGCAAAAATACATTAAAGAATTACAGGAAAACACAAACAGACAGAAGTGCAAGAAAACACAACCAAAGAGACAAAGGAAATGCACAAAACTATCCAGGAGCTGAAAATAGAAATAGAAAAAATAAAGAAATCACAAAAGGAGACAAGCCTGGAGTTAGAAAACCTAGGAAAGAGATCAGGAACCATTGATGTAAGCATCACCAACAGAATACAAGAAATAGGAGAATCTCAGGAGCAGAAGATACCATAGATACCATCAACACAACAGTAAAAGAAAATGCAAAATGCAAAAAGCTTTGACCCAGAACATCCATGAAATCCAGGACACAATGAGAAGACAGAACCTAAGGATAATAGGTATAGAAGAGAGTGAAGATTCCCAACTTAAAGGTCCAGCAAATATCTTCAACAAAATTATAGAGGAAAACTTCCCTAACCTAAAGAAAGAGATGAATATAAATATACAAGAAGCTTACAGAACTCCAAACAGATTGGACCAGAAAAGAAATTCGTCCCGT
>JAPYYD010002891.1:0-14793 GCA_028551405.1 Uromys caudimaculatus
GATCCCTTAGAGCATCTCTTAGTACTACCATGTCCTGTGATTAAAGTCAATGGGAAACTATAACAGCCTAATTCAAGCAGGATGACAAAGGATGCAGTCCCATCAGGAATGAAGGTATGGGTCACTTCTCCAGGAAAAGAGCCAAGACCTGCTGAGGTGCTTGCAGAAGGTGGAGGGAATATAGGATGGGTAGTAGAGGAAGGTGGTTATAAATACCAGCTAAGACCACATAACCAGCTGCAGAAAGGAGGATTATAAGTAATATGAATGCTTCTGTTGTATTTTGTTAAGAACATATTTGTCTTCCAATTTCTTTAACATCAGTTGGTATTTAAGTTGAGATACTAAAGGAATGTTCCCAAGGGACACTGCCCCATTGTAAGTTTATAAATGTGTTTGTGATTATACAAGGAATAGTTATATCATGTTAAGCATATTTATGACCTTGTTATTGTTTCATGTGGATATGAGGTATTATTTGTGTCAAGTTGACAAGGGGTGGATTGTAGTGGCTATTTCTGATTGTCAACTTGACTATATCTGGAGTGAATTATAATCCAGAATTAGAAGGCTCACCTGTGATCTAGATCTTGAGACTGGAAGACACAAGTTTCAGGTGTAGTGGTATGCACACCTCTAATCTGGGCCACACCTGCTGCTGGAGATCTACATAAGGACATTGGAAGGAGGAAGATTCAATCTTTGCCTGCGAGCCTTGTGGGACTAAGTGACTGCTAGATCCTCGGGTTTTCATTCACAGCTACTGCTGACCATTGTTGGGGAGTTTGACTACAGACTGTAAGTCATTGACAAATTCCCTTACTATATAGAGACTACCTATAAGTTCTGTGACTCTAGAGAATCCTGACTAATACACCATGCTTCAGTAAACAACCTCTCGCCCATACTTACTCATGCCTGCAACCCTCATTTAAACTTGACAGGTCACAAATTAGAATCAGTGTAAGAGGAGGAATTATGGGGAAGCCGAAGGGTTTCTGTGGAAGGGGGAGGGGAATAAGAGAGAGTAGTGAAGGTGGTGAAAAGTGACCAAAATCCATTATGAGCATGTAAATGGTCAAAGAAGGTTTTAGAAACAGAAAGAAAAGGAGGGAGGGGAATGTTTCCTGAATAAGAATGCTTCTTCCTTCAATTAATTAACTGATATAGTTTATTCTTATCTTCAAAGACTTAAAAGCATTGTGTCCATTTGATCCATGTAGAATTTTGAGCTGAAATCCATAGGCATGCAGGAAATTTATATTTAAAAAGTTGAGCTAAAGTCGAAACCCTTGATCTTATTTGTAATAATCACTCATTCACAATCTCACTCATAGAAAAACCAAACACATCCAGCCCTTTATAAACTTCTCTGCTAACTCAGCCATGCCACTCTGTATTCAAATGAGGTCTCAAAGATATGAAATCCAAAAAATCACTGGTATAAATGGATTTTTTTACATGGCTACTAGAGTTTTAGGCTCACTAGCTCACAGGATCAGTCTGAGGAGATGGTAGACCTGCTTTGCAGATGAACAAAGGCTGAGATGCAAACGGTCAGCCCCTCTGCCCCTGTGCTTCTTAGCTATCTCTGAGGCCTTCACAATGCCCTCTGTCTATGGAGAAGCAAACTTGCCAGCAAATAAAATATTATCAAACTCATCCCAGATAAAGAACAGGAAAGGACAATTAGCTGTGAACTGAACTGTGACAGGGAGTCGCTTCACAGAAATATTCTCTCCAGAGGCTGCAGCTGCCTCTGTTCCTTCTTCATTGACATCCACATATGACTTGTGAACAACCTTGGATAAATATAGGCCCTTGTCCGGTGACATTCCAGAGAGATCAGCTTTGGCCACATTGAAGGCGTCCGTCATGCCTAGAGATTTCAATAGGGTGTTTAGGTCATATTTTACTGTAAGACTGAATTTAGGGATGTGAACATCCACTTCTCTTTCCACCATGTTAGAAGAGTTGGTCCACTCTCGCAGCATCTTCACATTCAGGTGTTTTTCTATCTAAGAGTCAAAACACAGATGAGCACATGTGAGCCAAACACATCGCCTCTGTGTAGAACAGATGTTTTTCGATTCCCATTGAGAATGGCTCAGCTTCATTGCTGGCTTTTCAACCTTTAATGCTCATGTGCTACCTATGTTTGCATCTAGCCATATGCTCTTTATCTGTTGCCCACTTCTCTATATTCCCTCACTGACTTTCTCAGTGTATAGTCTGGAATTCCCTCACCATTGATCCTTTTCCTAAACATCTCTGCTCATTGACCCTTGCATTATTTCAAGCTGGCTTCCTGGATCAATGCAACCATCTGAAACTTTGAGGCACACCTTTCTGAACTTGGTTCTCATTTTGGCTTTCAAGATGCCATGACTCTTTGTCCCACTCTTGATGACTTCAATCGCCCTGATGTCCTTTACTCTCAGTTATGTTATTTCTGAAGCTGAACATGGTGTGCTTGCCTTCCCAACTCCCACATATGTACTTAGGTTTCTGAAATAGTCCTAGAAACTGACTTTTCATCATAAAATCAAGCTTCAACATTTTTGTCTGTTGTTTAAATACTAGCCTTGAGTGTCTGGTACTCTGTAGCCAACCCTCTATAGCACCAAACTACATACTGAGTCCTTTACATTTACATCCTGTCCCAAAGTCTAAAACATTCCATTACTTTTCCATTCTCATAATACAAAATTATAAGGGTAGATTTCCTGTTTTTTGATCCTTTTATCATCTTTCTCTAGTGCTATTCCAAGTTTCCTTATAATCAAACCAAATATATCTCAACTGAATTACACTTAGCACATACCCACACATGCCCCCTGCTCTCCCCAGATCAGGAGGTTCTCCCTGCTTCACTTGTCTCTCTTCTATTTATCGGATGAGGCTCACATGGAGATAATTTTCTGGGAACACCACCCCAGCCTCCTCATTCTAATTCATACATTTATTTTATTTTGCACATGCTTTTATATGAAGACTAAACTGCTTCCAAATTGCTAAATGACTTTAACATCTTCTACCCCAGCTGACCACAAGCCCCAGAGACCTTACCCCTCTGCATTTGCCGCACTGTAAGCACACCCCACAGTTCCCACAATGACAGCTAAGCTCCTCTTACTACAGCTCTCTCTGACCTGGCATGGACCTCACTCCCTAATCCAAATGTATACAACCCAACGTAGCTCTTTCACCCATCTCTCACCTCCCCAGACACCAGTGCCAATTCTTTATGACTAAAGCTAGTAATCCCTGAAACTGGTTGACTTGATAATCCTGACTGTGGCCGTCCCTACTGTGTGAACCAGCCTCTGCAGGCTCCCAGAGGCACAGCTGTTCACCTAAGAAACTGCATTGTATGTTGTGTCTTGAGGTACTGGCTAGGTAGTGGCTAGGTTGGGGTTAGATGCTGCCTACCTTCCTTCAAGGTCTCTCAATGCTAAGAACCTTCAGCTACAACCAGGAAGAAGAGACTGAGCCCAAATTGCTGCTACCACTGATTCATGACTAGTTCCTAGTTCCTTTCATTCCCAGTTATGGTGCTATTTCCTTACAAATTCAAGATGTTAAAAATGATCAGGCTGTAAGTATATCCTCTGGTTAGAGCAGAAAACTGACCCTTAAAGTAACAAGGCTTCATTGGATCTCTAAGGCCGAGAAATCCGATCAGCAGTACATTTCATTGCTACAGAACAATGTCCCTTAAGTGTCTAATGAACAATATGTGCATGCATTTATATTGTATAACACTGGTGAACCTACATGACTTTTTCAATGAATGATGAGCTTGGCTCGTCTGAGTACTAAAGGGCCAGGATCATACTTAGTGTTCAGCTCCTAGGGAAAGACCACTAAGATTACTCAGTAGTCAGTAGTTGGCTCTGCAGATAACACAGGCCAAAGGGAGTGAAAACACACACACACACACACACACACACACACACACACTCATGCATGCACACATGTGTGGACGCATGCACACATGAACACACCATCCATGTATGTTAGCTGCAAGCTGACATCGTTGGCGTTTTACCTGGTTTACAGTGGCCGTGCCTACAGGAAGCAGGATGATCATTCTCAGTTTGTTGTTGGCATACGGAAGCTCAAGGACTTGCATCTGGGGCTCCTTTATGGAGGCCAGCTTAAATGTGCCAGTCTGGTACATCATGTCCACAACTGCACTTTTACCCTATTTTTTAAAAAGATAATAGTTAAATCGTACAGTAACATATGAGTGGACATGTAGGTATACTTTACTTTTCTAATAGGATTATCTGTGTTATCACTGTAAAATATAATGTTAATAATATAAACTATACTTTTTATTACTTTCCTTTGCTCAGGTTATCAATTTTATAATCCTAAAATAAGTCATAGTTAGAGACTGCAGAGACAATTTGAATCTTTCAGTTATAACACTAGTATCCAGCTAAAGTGATTCACGTGGGAAGTCAAATGACAGGCTTGCCCATTATTCCTCCTAAGCCATGTATATACTCTCTAGGACAAAAGCTTAGCTTCATGAACTGTCACAGGAAGTAACCACAGGGCAAGACTTCAGGGACTGAAGTTGTTTCCATCATGTCCAGTGAGAAAGTTACTGCCATTTTGAAAAATAAAAGCCATCAGCAACCTACAGCAATGTTTTCATGAAATCTTTCTGAATTGTCCTTAAATTAACATTGAATTTTCCAAAACTTTGTCAAAAATGTGGAAAACAAAATACTCACCACAGTTATGTGAAAGGGGGCTTTCACTGTCTCTGTCTTCTGGAATTTATGTTGCCATTGTCCCTTGAAATATATGGCACTCACTAGGACCATGACTGAGGATGGCTCAATTGTACCCTTGTCAAATAAGTTTGTGATTTTTCCTTAGAGTAAAACAAAAAACAGATAATTTTTATTTGGATTACCTTGTTGACAGTAGATATTTGCATACTTTTTCACTAATTTTAAATTTGAAGTACCAGAAGAAGTCCCATTCCTCACTGTAGATCCTTCCCTGTCACAGGAACTTTTGATCTAGAAAATAATGTCTTAGGGATGACTCAGTTTATCCTATACCTATTCATATCAAACACATTATTGTCCATTATTAACTTCCATACTTATCTTGAAAAGATCTCCCCTCCCTCCCTGTCGAACAAGATGGCTTAGTACAGTGGTTCTCAACCTGTGGGTCACAACCCCTTTGGGGAGTCATATATCAGATATCCTGCATATTAGATAGTTACATTATGATTTATAATGTAGCAAAGTTACAGTTATAAAGTAGCAACAAAATAATTTTATGGTTCCCAAAATAGAACAGTCCACAACCTAAAGAACTGTATTAGGAAGAACTGCTTTAGGAAGGTTGAGAATCACTGGCTTAGCACTTATTACACAAGCTTTCTGTTCCATCAAGAGATCCTGAGATAGAAATGGAAAACTCTCAATTGTTCTCTAATTGCCACAAGAGCACTGTGGCACATGCACTTGCACAAGCACTTGTGTGCATGTGTACACACACACACATACACACACACACACACGCACACACACACACGCACACACACACAAAAGGACTTTTTAATTAAATTAATCCTGTGTGTGTGTATGTGTGTGTGTGCGCGCACACGCACGCATGGGTGTCTGTGTGTGTGTATATACCTGTGTGTGTAGACATGTAGAAGTCAGAGATAAAATGTGAACCCCACTCCTCAGTTGCTTTCTGCCTTCTTTGAGACGAGGTCTCTTATTAACTGGGAGCTCCCTGTTACTCTGGATGAATAACCAGCCAGCCCCTGAACTTTTGCTGTCTCGGTTTTCCAGCAGGAGGATTCCAGGCCTGCATTGCCACACATAGCTTTCTCTAAATGTGTTCCTGCACATGAGACTCAAGCCCTCATATTCAAGCAGTGAGCTCTGTATTGACAGGTTATCTCCCAACCCTGGTCTTTTATTTGTTTTGATTGTTTGTTTGTTTTGTTGTGTTTATAGAGGTGATTTTTAATTTTTTGTTATTTGACAACTTCATATATATATGCAATATTTTTTTGTCTTTCTCACCCTACAAATCTTCTTTGAGCTGTCTCTCATTCTCACTGAAATGACCTTTATACCCAATAAGTCTCCTTTCTAGTTTCCTGGCTTTGTGTATGTGATCCACTGAATTTAAAAAGGGTTGTCTGCATAATTGTCATTGTAGCCCAGGCTGTCCTGGAGCTCACTGTGTAGAGCAGGCTATTCTGGAGTTCACTATTTGCATCAGGTTGTCCTGGAACTCAGTGTGTAGACCAGGCTATCCTGTGTAGGACAGGCTGACATAGAGGTTGTTGTGTAGACGAGGCTGACCTGAAATTTGCTTTGCAGATAAGGCTGTTTAGAATTGCACATCCAGATGCAGGAGTTCAGGAATGTACCCCATTCTGGGCCATTACAAATATAAATATCATTTAACATAAAGGCATATTTGAAATCAGAAATGTGTTTGTAAGATACTAGAAGTTGTCTGCTTTGTAAATATTCTGACCAAAGTTAAACATCCAGCTGCCCCAGTCCCTTTCAGTGCATTGCAACCTAGAAATTTGGAATGCAACCTGTCACTGGATATGGAGCACAAGGCTGAAGCATCCAACTGATGAAGGCTTCAATTTTCATTATAATCTTGAAGCTATACCATAACTATCATGCTAGAACAATAGATATACAAAGATGCTTAAAATATGTTTCTTAATGATTAAGAGAACTAATTTTAATAAAAATTGCTGAATTTATAACATTTCTTTAAAGTAGAAAGGGTGTTCATCTTTTTCTCAGAGTCTCTTGGCATAGAACAAATGATTGTAAAATATATTCCTAAGTATGTTCCAAATCTTTCATTGCATTTAGACTTTATACTAATGTGATAGTTTGCATATGCTTGGTTCAGGGCGTGGCACTGTTAGGAGATGTGTTCTTGTTGGAGTAGGTGTGTCACTGTTAGCATGGATTGTAGTACCTTCATCCTAGCTGCCTGGAAGGGAGTATTCTGCTAGCAGCCTCTAGATGAAGATATAGAACACTCAGCTCCTCATGCACCATGCCTGTCTGGATGCTGCCATGTTTCCACCTTTATAATGATCTGAACCTCTCAACCCATAAGCCAGCCCCAATTAAGTGTTGTCCTTATAAGAATTGCCTTGGTCATGGTGTCTGTTCACAGCAGTAAAACCCGAAATAAGACAACTAGTCTTCAGATTTAGACTTTATACTGTTAACTTCAGCTTCCTTGTTAGCATAGCAAGGCAGACTTTCCCCAATGAGGCATAAAGTTTCTATGCATACAGACACACACACACACACACACACACACACACACACACACACACACACACACTCATCCTTACCATTAGTTTTCTTTTCAACCCAAGCATTAATACTTTTCCTTGTCTCTTCTGTAGATAGTTCAAAATCAACAGTCTGCAGCTTGGCTTGGTATAGTTTCTCACAACATCTTATGTATTGCTGTAAAAGAGGACAATTGAGAAGCAGCACAAAAATAGTGCACAGAAGGGTCTGGGAAGATGGCCTGGTGAGTAAATTAGTTCGAACGCAAGTGTGAGGAGCTGAGTTTGCATTGCCAGACCCGTGTAGAAGTCAGGTGTTGAGGCATGCACTTGTACCTCTAGTTCTCTTATAGGAGATAGAAAACAGAGTCAGGCGAATCCTGGAAGCTGGATAGCTTGCCATAAGCAGTAGTAAGTAACAAGGAAAAGACCTAGAAAAATGGAAAGAAAAAACTGACACACAAAACTGCCTCTAACATCTATATACACATGTGCCTCAGGCACTCACTCCTGCAACAATACACACACACACACACACACACACACACACACACACACACACACACACACACACACACACCGTACAGCTTAGAATGTTCTAAAGTCCTAACACAGAGACAAAACTTTGTTGCTGTCAGAAGCTAAAATGGAGGAATCTCTGTGAATACTTGTCTTTAAACCCAAGGATTTGCAAAAATGAAAAATGTTCAGAAATGTTTGGCTGTCTTTCCATTATATCACAGGCTTTCTTACAGCAATGCATTCAAATAAAAATGATGAATTTCATACAGTGGGCACCTTTTATGCATGCCTCTGATTTCCTCTTCATTGTAAAGAGCAAGAGTGTTTGCAAGAAAACTTGTTAAGTATAATGGCTAAATGGCTTCCTTCTTACCTCAGGAACAAATTCAGAACCACCCTCCAAATCAACATTTATCTATGCTTGTGTCAGGGTCACTGTTTTGGAGATGCAAAGAGGAAAGAAAATATAGCAGCTCAAAGGAAATAGTCCACGACTTCCCTCACTGCAGGCACTCAACAGAGCACATTTTTCTGAGCTTCTGTCAGAGTAGAAGGAAGACTCTTAGAATGTCTGCAGTATCAAATGCAAAAATTCTATCAGAGATGTGTGGTGCCCAAGAGAGTTTCAACAGACAGAGTGGGAAAGAAAACAGAAATTTGAGGCTTCTTCTCGACACTTCAGAAATCTCAGACAAACAGAGATGGACCAAGAACAACAGCATTTCTTGTCATAGTTACAGGAAGGAGGCTTGAGTTTAGATAAGAATCACATCTCAATCTTGATAATTATCACTGTTACCTTAGTCAATTGGAATTTTCAGAATCTGTTTTATAGACTATAGAATTTGTGGAAATGTTGTGCCTGTGACACAGCACAATGGAAGGATTGTATGAGGTAATGCCTGTGATGAACTCAGAAGTGACTGATGCTGGAGACTAAGTAAATGTCAATGAAACTACACACTTCAGTGTTAGTGGGTAAGACTGAAACTCGTCTCTAATTTTGGAGCTAGAAAAATATCTAATCATCTTATTTTAAAGAGAGAAGTGACTTACCCAAAGTCGTATGTGTAAGTAGAAGGAAACCTCTCATCTCTTGGCTTATATTAAATGTGCTTTCAACTACCTCTTCATCAGTCTATCATCAAGGACCTTTTGTGCTTCACCTCTGACCTTAGACCTTGCAAAGCTTTAGGAATTTGGCAGAGAAAGGAAGTTTCCCAGGATGTTGCAGAATTCTAAGTGAGAATTTTGCTAAAGCCATGTCTCAGAAACTCTGAGTTCAAATTCAACGTTATCAGAATACCATGAGCTCTGCTCACTCTGCCTTGATCTTCTATATGAGATTCAGAGGGTGCCATATGTGCTCACCTTGTGGAATGCTATTGCCTTCGTCCCATAGATTCTATTAGCAATGCTGAGGGAGTTCTGTTGGTTAATGTGGAATAGCAGGGCTCTGAACTCAGGATGCATCCTTCCACCTTGGCTGCACTGGGGGTAGTGAACAGAGAATACATGTGATTTCTTTCTGGCTACTGAAGAGTTAAAAATAATGTAAAGTACAATATCTGCAGAGCAAGATGTTTGCCTTCCAATAGACAGCAGTGAACACAATAAGATAAACTTAGCAAAATGATCTCAGCCGACCATGCAGGCTCATGTGTACTTACTTGATGGTCCTAATAGTTTAAACCAAAAGCTTAAGTTTCCATGAACAAAGATATTCTAATGCAACTTTTGCAACTGCCTGTGTATTTATATTTCTATTTTCAATGTTTGGTCTTTTCTTTTATATTTCTGACAGTTTGTTTCTTGTATTTTTTTTGTGTTGTATGTGTTGTGGTCATATTTTCTTCTACATTACCATCTTGCCCCTCTTAGATTCTTGTTGACCCTTTCTTCCTAACAACGGCATGGCATTGCTAGATAGGCCTGGCTCAAACAAACGTATTATATATACTAGTCTATCATTGAACTTGGCTACAATCTTCCTGCCTCTGCCTCCTAAGTGCTGAGATTGCAGGCATGAATCAACACACCCAAGCAATGTCTCATTTTCTGAATGACTACTTAAACCAATACTTTAACCTTCACTAACAAGATTTAATAAATTCACTTGTTCTGTGCAGTAGCAGTTCTGCTAAGTTTGCAGCTGTAATAAATATGAATGATGATTAAAAACTCATAGATGCCAAAAAAGCAATGCCTACATTTCCTGAATAATGGTTCCTAATAAGTAGGGTTTCTGAGGCGGTTTCAGTTATGTCCATTTATGTGTGTCTGTGTATGAGTATGTGCTATGCCTGTATATGTGTGTATACACATTTATCCATAGACCCATGAACTACTAAAAGTACTATCTTGAGAAAATTCTATGTAAATGAGTGAATACCCCTTTGAGAATAACTAGGTACCATTGTCTCAGAGCACATGGATGGGGCTGCATCAGGGATAGTATGTAATTAAAAGCCAATCATTTCTCAGTGACTCTCAGTAGAATAACAAAACAGGGGTGCCTGAGTGAATCTGGCAGCATCAACAGCAGACAAGGGTACAGAACAAAAAGTCTGAATGGCAATGATCAGATTGAAAGGCTGGATAGAGAGGCTTTATCCTTGTTGCTATGATTATAACCATGGGCTAAATTCAACACTCTGCCATGGTTGTTGGGAACATTAACAGTGGACTCTAGGACAGAGCTGGCTTCCTTCTGGCCCCATGAGAGGACTCTACTGATCCAGACTGGTGGATGAGTTCTTAGTGTGTAATGCTGAGAGTACTCAATGTGGATAGAAGCACTGATAGCAGCATACCTCAGAAGAATTTTTCATCCTCATTTTGAAGAATCCTGAAAAGTTGTCATAGTGTAGCACCTGGGAAAAGAAAAGAGATCAACTGGCCACAAAAGTAATATACTTTTTAAAGTATTAGATCTGAGAGCTGTAGTCATGTTTCTGTTTTAGATCAAGACCGGTTTCAATAGATAACATCTAATAGTACAATGTTCCAGGTCCTGAGTTAAGTCCTCAGGTGTCTTATTTAATCCTGTTGACAACTGCAGAGGTCAACTCTATCCCCTTCATTTGATGTTAGGAAGGCTGAGATGAGAAATGGCAGCACCCTTACTCCAGTCCATAGCTTACCAGGTTCTAGAAGCAGAACTCTATGATGGCAGGCATGCTGCCTTCTTCCTACTCTTCAGGCTGTTAACTAGAGCACGACTCATAGGGAGCCCTGGAAACATGGCAGTTTCCCAGTAAAGTAACAGCAAGACAAGCAACTATACTAAGAGTTATAGTTAACAAGAGATATTTTCTAGATATTCAGAATAATAAAAATCCATAGATTGGAGAGATCTTGTGGCCAGGGACATGTGATATGCCACCATTCCTCTGTTTTCCTGGATATAAAATGGGAATAATAATCTCTGCCTGTTAACAGGGCTGTATGAATAAATATAGTAATAAATTCTTTTCTAAAAATGTATTTAAAAATCTTATAAGGGTATTTGACTTAAAATTTTAGATCAAAAGAATAGTACTGTCGGGCAGTGGTGGTGCATGCCTTTAATCCCAGCACTTGGGAGGCAGAGGCAGGTGGATTTCTGAGTTCGAGGCCAGCCTGGTCTACAGAGTGAGTTCCAGGACAGCCAGGGCTCCACAGAGAAACCCTGCCTCGAAAAAGAAAAAAAAAAAAAAGAATAGTACCAAACGTGTGTTCTCTATTATGTTCAAATCACCAAAATAGTAAGTTAGAAGTGATCATGGAGGTGCTATACCCCCTACACACTTATAGCAAATGTCCAGCTTAGTCTTCATATGGGTTCCTTAACAACTGGAGTAGGGGATATCTCTGACTCTGTTGCCTATCATTGGATCACCTTCCCTTACTTGGACTGCTTGGTTGGACCTCAGTGGGAGAGGAAGTTCTTAGTCCTGCTGAGACTAGATGTCCCAAGGTGAGGTGATGGCCAAGGGAGCATTGCCTTCTCTAAGGAGAAGGCAAAGGGTAATGGGTGAAGGATTGCAGGGGCAGCACTGGGAGGAGTGAATGGGAGGGGGCAGCTATTTGCATGCAATGTGAATAAGAAAATAAATTATAGAAAATTTGAAAAAAGTTACTGAAGAAATGAATTTGATATAAAAGCAGCTATGTACTCCACTGATTTATATTACCTGACTTACCTAAGTATGCCTTTTCCTTACATAATATGTTTTTTTCAATGAAAATGGCTGAAGTTTGTCAGACAAGAGGGAACACATGAAAAATGTCTGCTTTCTGGGGGTGTTCCTCTTCTTACCTTTTCCATTTGCTCAGCGCTCTTTCCCCTGGCACCCAGGAGAAGCATGCTGAGAGCATAAAATGTAGTGAGTGGAGAAAAGAAGATGTTCTCTCCCACATTGCTACTGCTCAGCTCTTTGAACATATCAAGGCAGAATTCAGTATTTGCTGTGGTGATGGGATCCATTCTTATCCCAAACAATGCCTACGAGTAGAGCAGAAAGACTTTAGACCTTGCATGCTTACTTTCTATGCTTTAAAATACCTCTTTCCCTGGGATGTGTGTACAAAATGCTATGCTTCACAGACTCAGACAAACAATTGTTTTCCCACCAGACTCCTGTTCAGAACCTCACAGGAGGAGGGTATCAGCTCTCTACTCAGTTTCCCACAAACAACCTGCCACAGTCTTATCCCTTCTTGGCACTCTTCCAAGAATGTGAATTAAAGCTAGGAAGGTAACCCAGTCAGAGCCATATCAGGAGAGGAACAGAAGAGAAAAACCTGACAGAAGAAGGTTGATGCTGCAATGTGTTATTTTAGGGAAAGAGCATATTGGGAAGGAAAATCTAGTCCTAAAGACACTGATGTAGCACCAGGGAGAGTGGAGCCATAGAAAAAGCAAGTGTCAAGAGTAGTTCCTGGCAACAAGGAGACTTCATTCTTTGTAGGGTTCATTGCCAACAAACACTTCTTTGCTTCGCCTTCCTGGTAGTCAGTCTCTTATTCCACTGCCTGCCTCCTGGGTAATGCCTCGGTCTCACAGTCAGGGTCTTTCTCCACTGCTGGCAATTGCTCATCATAACTCATCAAACTTCAGATCTAAGTCTGCCTTTACAACTCATTCCAACTCAGGTTCACTTATCACCAACACCCTGATAGGGCCTTGTTAGAATTTGAATATAAAATGTGCCCCACAGGCTCATGAACTGAATAGTTGGTCTCAAGCTGGTGAAACTATTTTGAGAGGTTCTGGGAAAATTAGGTAGAATCTATCTGGAGGAACAAGTTTATACTACTTGGAGCTATTCATTTTCTCTCCCTCTCCCTCTCCCTCTTCCTCTCCCTCTCTCTTTTTCCCTCTCTCCCTCTCCCTCCCCCTGTCCCTGTCCCTGTCCTTATCCCTGTCCCTGTTCCTCCCCCTCTCCTTCTCCCTGTCCCTCTCCCTCTCCATGTCCCCCTTTCTCTTTCTGTCTCTCTCCCTCTCCCTGTCCTTCTCCCCCTATTCTTTGTTACCTCTATAATTTCTTCTATTCCATCATTCCTTCACTCTGTTAGACTGAGCTTTCTGAAACTATAAGCTAAGTGGAACATTTCCTTACTTTTACATTTGTTTCCCCAGATGTTTGATTACAGCAAAAATGACATTGAATTTCTTTTGAATTTATGCCGCTCCCCAATTCTAGACCCATATATCCAACCACAAACTTGACTCTTCACTTCCATGCCTGAAGGGTCCTTCAGATCTGACATGATGGAGAGCAAACCCTTGGCTCCTCACCCCTCTACTTTACCTCCTCCATCACAGCTTTCCTCATTTGCAGAACTCCCGGTTCCATGTCTCTAATTTTCAGGTTAATAACCTGGAGATTATCCTTTAATTCTATCTCATTCTTATTTCCCTTCAGTCTATGAAAATATCTTCTTTTCTCTACTTTCAAAAATGCTCAGTCACTCTTTATGACTGTACCACTTTAGTCAAAGCATCTGTCCTCCCTCCCCACAGTACTGCAACACTTTGTATACCTGGTTACCTTCTTCATTTTTATGTCCCCTGTTCTGTTTCCTTGAGAGGCAAGAGCGATGCTAATTAAAGATTCAATGCAATCCCCATGAAAATTCCTACTCAATTCTTCATAGACTTAGAAAGAGCCATTCTCAAATTCATTTGGAACAACAAAAACCCAGGATAGCAAAAGCTACTCTCAACAACAAAAGAACTTCTGGGGGAATCAGCATTCCTCAACTCAAGCTGTACTACAGAGCAGTAGTGATAAAATCTGCATGGTACTGGTACAGTGACAGGCAGGTAGATCAATGGAATAGAATTGAAGACCCAGAAATGAACCCACACACCTATGGTCACTTGATTTTTGACAAAGGAGCCAAAACTATCCAGTGGAAAAAAGACAGCATGTTCAACAAATGGTGCTGGTTCAACTGGCAGTCTACATGCAGAAGAAAGCGAATTGATCCATTCCTATCTCCCTGTACAAAGCTCAAGTCCAAGTGGATCAAGGACCTCCACATAAAACCAGATACACTGAATCTAATAGAAGAGAAAGTTGGGAAAACTCTCGAACACATGGGTACAGGGGAAAATTCCTGAACAGGACACCAATGGCTTATGTGCTAAGATCAAGAATTGACAAATGGGACCTCATGAAATTTCAAAGCTTCTGTAAGGCAAAGGACACTGTCAATAGGATAAAACGGCAACCAACAGATTGGGAAAAGATCTTAACCAATTCTAAGTCTGATAGAGGGCTAATATCCAACATATACAAAGAACTCAAGAAGTTAGACTCCAGAAAACCAAATAACCCCATCAAAAAATGGGGAACATAGCTAAACAGAGAATTCTCAACTGAGGAAATTCACAGGGCTGAGAAGCACCTAAAGAAATGCTCAACATCCTTAGTCATCAGGGAAATGCAAAT
>JAPYYD010002892.1:0-14791 GCA_028551405.1 Uromys caudimaculatus
GATAACAACAGGTTACAGTGTGACAATATGGATAACAACAGGTTACAGTGTGACAATATGGATAACAACAGGTTACAGTGTGACAATATGGATAACAACAGGTTACAGTGTGACAATATGGATAACAACAGGTTACAGTGTGATGATATGGATAAAAACAGATTACAGTGACAATGTGGACAACAGGTTACAGTGTGACAATGTGGATATGTAATGTATAATACTAAATCAGGGTCATCAGTATTTCTGTTTCTTTAAAAATTAATAATTTACTTATGTTTGAAAACATTGATTTTCTTTACTAGTTCATAAGACATAAATGTTATGAACTCAGTCACTCTGGTGTACTTTAGGACATTGTGACTTATTCTTCTTATATAACTGTATTTTCTATCTGTTAACCAGCCTCCCTCTCTGCCCATCTTATCTGCTATTCCTAACCTCTGACTATGCTTCTCTTGCATTAAAGACTTCATAGAGTATTCCTCCTTGCATGTAGTGTGCTTGGATCTAATCTGCCCACCTTCCCCTCTCCTCCAGTCTCTCTTGTCTCCCTCCCGTTTACTTTTCTCTCCAAACCCGCTCCCCTCTCAAATGTAAGATCCACTGGATCCACCTGGAGTTTCCTATAAGTACGTGCTTAAGGGACGAGGCACCAGAGCATGAGTAGCCTCTCAGGACCTGCATCCCTGATGTGACTCTGGTTCTCACTGTAGCTGTCAACTGCCAATAGCTTCTCATACAGGGGTGGGACTTCCTTAATCCTTGTCCCATTCTCGTACGATTTTGGCTGGCTTGAACTTGTGCTGGCCTTATGCACCCAGTCACCAATCGTGTGTGCACACAGTCGTATGCGCAGCTCCTGTTGTGTCTGACAAATACTGCTTTGCTGCAGATCTCCCCTCCCTCTGCTTCTTATAGTATTTCTGCCCTTTCTTCCTCAATGATCCCTGAGCCTTGGAGAAAGGGGTTATAATATAGACGTCCCATGTGGAACTGAGCACTCCACAGTCCCTTCTTCTCTGCTCCTTGGTCTCTGTACTAATTGCTATCTACTGCAGAAAGAAGCGCCTCTGCTAAATTTAATCAAGGTGAGACACTAGTACACTGAAAGATAGAAAAAATACAAAAGTATATTGGCAAGATCTATCAGAGAGAACGAACGTGCTCAGAGGCTAGAAGAATTAATACTGAACTGTCCATACTAAAAGTAGGGCGTAGAGATTCAGTGGGTCCTTCCATATTCTGTTTATGTTCTTCATAGAAATTTTAAAAGTCTAAAATATATATGGAACCACAAAAGATAGGTAGAGGCATCATATTTTGTGATTTAAACTTATAATACAGATGGTGGATAAATTGTTCATTAGTTAAGAGTGCGCTCCTGCAGGAAAACTGAGTTTAGCTCCCATCACATGTCTGTCGAGCAGTTCACAACATCCTGTCAGTTCAATTCCAGGATGTCTGACTGATGTTCTCATCTCAGTGTCACAGGTGCGCATGCGCACACAGACCCCACAGACCCACATCCAGACACTCGCACAGACACGTGAATTAAAAATTTTAAATCTTTAAATAAATTCAATCTTTAAAAACTGCGTGTGATTCGTTACTTTTCTGTTATTGTGATAGAACACCAGGACTCGGGAAACTTTAGAAAAAAGCGTTTATCTTGGCTTACAATTCTAGAGAGTTAGAGCATATTTAACAGGGAAGCATAGCAGCGGGCGGCGGGCGGCGGGCAGCAGGCTTAGCACCCAGAGCAGGTAATGGGAGCTGCAATCCTTTGCCACAGCATGATGCAGAGATTGTGAAGTGGAAGAAGCCCAAGGCTTTTAATCTCAGAGCCCTCCCCCGGTGACATGGCTCTTCCAATGAGGGTGCTAAATCTCCCCAAACAGTCACCAACTGGGACCAAGTGTACAAATACCCAGACTATAGCGGACATTTCTCATTCAAACCGCCACTTTAGGATGCAAGGCTCTGACGCTAAGAGCAATAAAGTACTAGCATAAAACTGATGTATACGTCAGCCTAGCAGAGCAGAGAGCCCAAACACACAGTCAACTAATTCTCAACAAGGACAGGAAAAAAAAAAAAAAAACAATGAAAAAGAATAGTCAATAAATATATTAAGAAAGTTAAATTCTCATTGTGGTCTGTTTTCATGTCTGTTTCTAAATATGTCAGCTATTTTCTTTCTATATAACTTTTGGAGCAAGCTTGTCAGTTTCTACCTAACTCTACTGTACTGAGATTCCATTGACTGTATGGGAATATACTATAACAGTCTGTAACTAAGTTGGGAAGAGTTGGCATCTTAGCATTCAGTCACCCAATACAGAAATATGATTTGATTTATATAAGATTTCTTTAGTTTTTCTGGGTTTAGCAACTTGAACATCTCTGGTTAAATTGATTTCTAATTTGCATGTTTTGACACTATTGACAAGAACATTATTTAAACTGGATGAAAACTTGAATGTCCTTGATCTACAGAAGAAGTGGTGTTAGATTAGAGATACAAAGCAAGCACTAAAAGCCTTATTCATCAGTTCCTCGTATTGATCACCCAAAGTCTCTGGTTACCAGTCTAGTCAATGACTTTAAATACTGAAGTCAATGTAAGACCATCCCTTCAGCTCCTAATCTTCCATGAGTATCTATTATATTAATAATCTACACCAAAATATCAGATTCCTGCTTCGGAGTTGTAGTGGCTATTTCTGATTGTCAACTTGACTATATCTGGGGTGAATTACAATCCAGAATTAGAAGGCTCACCTGTGATCTAGATCTTGAGTCTGGAAGACACAAGTTTCAGGTGCGGTGGTACGCACACCTCTGATCTGGGCCACACCTGCTGCTGGAGATCTACATAAAGACATTGGAAGGAGGAAGATTCAATCTTCTTTGCCTGCGAGCCTTGTGGGACTAAGCGACTGCTAGATCCTCGGGTTTTCATTCACAGCTCCATTGTTGCGGAGTTTGACTACAGACTGTAAGTCATTAACAAATTCCCTTACTATATAGAGACTACCTATAAGTTCTGTGACTCTAGAGAACCCTGACTAATACAGGAGCTCAGTTTTCTGTAACTGCTTTAAGCAAGATGTAAAATAGCTAGAATGCCCCTGGGGACCATTGCCCCCCCCCCCCCCGCATTCCAAACATCTTCCTTTTCTACAGACTTTATACCCACCTTGATTTTGACTTGACTTGGCATGGAGTGAGTCCTCATCTCAGGCAAGTAGACTCTGCTTTGCTCAGATTTGCTCAGATTTACGTTTTCATCAAGACAGGAATAAGCAGTCCTTATTTCAAAGGAGAAGAGTTTACTCATGCTCTGACTAAAAATTATTAAAATCCATAAAGTATCAAGCTCTGTGCAAAAGTTAAAGAGGCCAGTTATTAACAAGTCATGTTCTTAATCTTAATTGGGGAATTAGTGAAATATTTCAGTGGCTGTGAGGATCTTTGAAGAAATGTTTGCATTAACATAAGATATAACTATATAGCATTTTGCCAAAACACAAAAGATGTAAACTTTTTTTCTAAAAGTTTCTACAATTGAAAATGCATCCAAATCACAAAGATACGGTTGAATTGTTTCCCAAAGATCCTGCATCGACAGAATTTCCTTTTAGAAAGGAATTGATTGTGAATCCCAATCAGATTCTTGCAAACTCTGCCCAAACGCATTGCAAGTACAGGGACTTTGATTTGGGCAAGAGTGGGGACATGTAAGGATTAGAGGCATTTTGTGGTAAGGATGAAGAGTTCAAAATCTCAAAGCCAAAGAGTCTGAAAATTTCATTCGTTATTTAACAATGTTTCTCCAGGATTGTCAGATGGCTTAGGTGACAAAGTGTAAGCCTGAGATTCAGAACTTCAGCACTCACTTAAAGGTGGGTGCAGCATGCACTTGTAATCTCAGCACTGGGAAGGCAGAGGTGTGTGGAGTCCTGGAGCTCACTGGCCAACCAGCCTAGCCAAATCAGTGAGCTCCAAGTTGAGTGAGAGACCCTGTCTCCAGGAAGACACTCAACGTGAACTTCTGGTCTCCAGACGTATGTACACGGGCACATACACACACACACACACACACACACACACACACACACACACAAACACACACACTACATCATACACACCAACTAAACTAAATAGTAAGTCCTTTTGGAACTAGAGGCTGCAAATCAAGCACTATTTAGCCTCACCCTAATCAATATATCCTTCTTTCTACCTGCCTTGTGCAGGACCTGAGAGAAACGCGACAGCAGCAGCTGCAGCGAGCACATCCTGTGTGCGCAGGTCTACCTCTGCATGTGTAAATTCGGCAGGAACTGCTACCTGATCTCATGTTTCCAGAGCTACCCTTATCCAAGCCTTACTGGAGGGCGTGGAAATGTCACTCGAAACAGCCAGTTTCTGCTCCGATGGTTTCCTAATGGTGGGAACATGAAGTGACCAACTGAGATGGGAAAGAAAACATTAACATGTCATTTCTTGTTAAATTATTAAAAATTAAGGTTTGACAAGTACTTCACA
Organism: Uromys caudimaculatus; assembly: GCA_028551405.1. Taxonomy (NCBI): domain Eukaryota; kingdom Metazoa; phylum Chordata; class Mammalia; order Rodentia; family Muridae; genus Uromys; species Uromys caudimaculatus. Next base: position 4,552 of record JAPYYD010002892.1, read on the forward strand.
TGGGTGCTGTACATGTATGCAAAGCAGTGAGGATCACACATGTGTTAGAGGGACGATAGTCAAAATCGCCAGAGAGCAGAGATATCCTCAAATCGTGTAAACTGGGGAAAGTTCAATGTGCAGACAAAAGTTCGTGGGCAGCAACATTTAGCAAATGCCACAGAGAAGAAGGCATACGTGATGGGGAGAGACAGGGGAGAGGCAACTGAGAGAGGAGACGGCAGCCAATGAAGAACGCCAGGCCTATGACCCTCAGTAGAAGTGCCAATTCACATAGAGAAAAGCACCTGGCCTCTCTGCTCTCCTCTATGTGCCTTGCCAAACTCAGCTGATCAGCAGAGAACAAATGAGCCCAAGGGTGCCATCCACCTGGGCCAATCTCCGCATGCAGTCTAGAGGCTCTGCGGAGGCTACCCATTCAGGCCACACCTCAACTGTTTCAACCGTTTCTACTTATTACTCAGGTTAAAAGGCTAGCTAGCATAAGCGTGTTCTGAATAATTGTCCTGGGTACTAATGCAGGCATCTAGTTCCATAATTACTACAGGAAACCAAGCCGTCTCAGTGTAGGGCACTGTTCTGAGTAACCACACCAGAACTGTGAGGCTCTAAATGCTTAGGCTGCAGGCAGCTTAGCCCAGTGAACCTTCTGCAATCAGGAAATCTCTTCTGCACATGGGAAGGAAGACGGAGGCATCTGGGTCATGGGTCATTCATATATATATATATATATATATATATATATATATATATATATATATATATATATATATATATAACAAACACACACACACACACACACACACACACACACACACACACACACACACACACATATATATCACTTCCACTTTGGGTAAAAAGAAAAAACAGCATTCATTTCTCCAGCTTTAGTTTCAACCATTCACTTCATTATCCATTCCTTTGTGAAAATATACACACATTCCAAAACACAAAAATTAATTATATTTGATCCTTGCACCAAGAGTTGGTTGATTAAAGTTGAAGAAGACAGACATATAGTTTAGCATGCAGAATAACACTGCAGTTACACCAGGAAGTTAAATCAGGTCATGCAGGCATGCAGAGAATGGGAGATGACCAGAAATCCCTGCATGCGTGCAATATGAGTAAGTGCTCTTGGAATCTGGTTACAGCCCTGTGCAGCAAGGGACCATTGCATCAAGGATTCTGCATTATACCATCAAAAGTACAGTGAGAGTGTAGGGAGCATGCGAAATGCTTTTATAAAAACAAGATTAATTTTAAAAATAGTTTATAAGTAATTGAATGAGAAAAATGGAAGATAAATATAAATAAAAGATTCCAGGTGGCGGAAATGTTACAAGTAAAGTACCTCTGTAGTTTGGGGGACTAGGCAAACTTTAGGGGAGCTGAGATTTGGCACCAAGGTGAGGGAAACACAGAGTAAAACTGACAAGAGAACGGAGCTGGGATAGTCTAAGGCCCTCAGGTTCTGAGCGACAAAGTGGAACATTTACCTGGGCCCCTTTCTGTTGAACTCCCAGTTGGGGTTCTCTTCATTGATTTGAGTCAGTTTTCTCAAGAGGAAAATATAAACTGCACACATGTTCCCCTCGTAGAATGCACTGAAAACTCACTGGGAAGCACAGTGCTGACTGATCAATGCCGGCCACAGAGCCATAGATTCCTCTATGGTGAAGGAACTGGTTAGGCCACCTGTATGGGTGCATTGGTTTGGGAGTGTTTTATTTCTGAAAACAGACCAGGCTCATCAATTGTCTCCTTTTATCTAGGATGAGTAAGTTTCATTCGTCACCATGCCCCAATCCTAAAATATCCGTTCATCGTATAAAGCAGTCTCGGGAGTGCACCGGCTCTGAGGCAGCTCAAACACAGAAAGGACTTCAACAAGTAAGGCGACCAGAGGACAATGGACTAAAGAATAAATTCTCGGAGTGATGAAAGCTAAAGCCGACCTCTTAAAAGAGCGCCTCAAATGAAAGAACAATAAATTCTCCACAAGGCAAAGCAAAGCGTATTTCATGAAGCAAGAATTGTCTCCCCTGAACACTCAACAAGGCACATAATTGCCCAGTTCTTCTCCGATGTGACTCTCACGGGCCAAATCTGCTCTTCTCCCGACACATTCACCAGCATGCATATTTCATCTGGTAACTCCCAATCAATAGTCCTGCCATGACTGGCTAGTGGTGCCACCAAGAAGAAATATCTGAGGGACTGCCAGTGGGGTCTTCCCAAGGACAAAATGAAACACTGTGTTGCCACTTACAGACTTCAAGGTAACCAGAGGAAGAGACTTCCCCCCCCTCTAGTCTCCTTCCAGACAAGCCAGTGGAGCTCAACTAAGGAAATTCCCTGAGCAGTTTCCACAACTGACATTCAAGCCGGAGATGGTTCTTCGAGCGATAACAATTAGGTCCAGCAACCCTCTCGAGCATCAGTGGCTGCAGATACTGTCACACTTCCACCACTGTGGTATAGTGGGAGGCAAAGGAGGTAGATAAGGACCCTGTGTCCCTGAGAAGATCAAGTCTCTCTTCTCAAGAAACCAAGAGACAGGTAGAGGGTGCAGAAGCCGTACTAGTCTCCCTATGCCCTTCCTGCCTCCTCCCAGCCTCACCCAGGCCTCATTATGTGAATATTTGTGGGCAAGAACCGGCGGTCTCCGCAGGGTCTGCCAGTTACACAACCCTAGCTTATTTCTGTTGTAATCTATGGAAATAAGAAAAACCAAGAGTTACAGATGGATTGAGTATGACTGATTTATGGTCCTCACTGCGTGAGAGAAGTAATTTTATGCATGTAACTTCTTTCACAATTATCTCGACATGATTTCAACGGCATTCACTCCTGTGCAGAGAGAGCGTCAATAAGGGACTTTTGCATAATCATTTATTTCAATCAGAGAATTTTTAAAGACTTGAGGGAATAGTTTGGTGTCATTGGAAATTACTTTTTTTCTAGCAGGTTTTCTCTAATTGTTATTTTTTATCTCATGTTCTAGTTCTTTTTTACTTTACTTTTGTTTTTAAACAGATTGTATCCAAGAGGGCTGACAGAAAGGATGCCAAGATTCCAGCTGTGTTTCAGAAATCGTCTGCCCATGTATCTGCAATGGCCTGATGCTCTAGGGCAGGGGCGGGTGGGGGTTATCATGGTTACTTTGTCAGTTTCACTAGCAGGAAACTGAGAGAACCCTAAGAGTTTGCACAAGGTCAAACAGCCAATAGCTGATGGTTGAAACCTGAGTTGCCTTTGTCAGGTATTTTGTTATGTCAATGAGAAAAGTAACAACTACCTGGAGCTCTGTTATTGAGCCAGAGCAGCTAACAGGGCTGCTAGACAGTATCAGGGCTGAGGAGTCCGCTAGAAACTCTAACAATGAGAAGAGACAGTTTGTGAAAGGTGTGAAATAAGACAGTAAGTCAAGCAGTTGGGGTGGGGATATTACAGACATTGACGTCCATAAAACAATGCTGTTGGTCCAACAAAAGCACTCATTTATTCTCAATGGACGCTGTTTAATGAGGAAGTCTGTATTGCAGAAGGCTGCCATTCATAACCGCCCTTCCATCTTCCCCATCAACGCTGTAGCTATCTGGTAGACCCGTCACTTCTGAATGCTTTCTCCTCTCTTCTAATCAATAAAGCATTGTAATGCTTTGGATCAGACCACAATTTGGCTCGAACTGGGTAGTGTTCTCCCAAATCTGAAGTAAAGATCCAGCAAGATAGACGCCTCCCCATCCATTGATAACCAAACGGATTAAGATGTTTTGTTCCTGTGAAACTGATGGGTATCGATTAATTCACAGCCAATTAGAGGTTTGGGGGAGGCAGAGAAAACTCACCTTGATTCTAGCAGAAATGAGCCTTGTAAAGTAGGTAGAAATGGAAGTTGAAAAGTCGGTGCCATTGTTAGCCACGATGATTGTGAAAGCATACTTCATTGCTCAGAGTATACAGCTATCATTTTTCTCTACAAGTTTTCTCTAACCCCGGAATTCTTAGTGGCATGTTTTCTCATGAAGCAAGCATTGCTTATAGCAAGGCAGATGTGTAAGAAGACTCATGTGGCTGTCATCTTCTTCGAAGGGGCTGCAATGATACAACATTAAGAGAAGTTGTGCAGCCGGGGAAGTTCACATGACTACAATCATAGCACCTGGGAGACTGGCTGGAAAAGAGCTGTGTGGGCAGCCTGCACCACATACTATCTGTGCATGTATGTGTGCATGTGTGTATGCGTGTGTGTGTGTATGCACATGCGTGAGAGAGAGAGAGAGAGAGAGAGAGAGAGAGAGAGAGAGAGAGAGAGAGAGATAGCATGTGTGTGTACCTGTGGGGCTGAAGGGGGACAACAAACCTGTGTTATAAGGATTACATTTATGCAGCCGTGGCTTAGATTTCCAGAGGAAGATAGAACAAGGCTGCATGTCCAGCCATCCAAGATGGTAGAGAAGCTGAAGGAGCCTGTGATGACGGGAGAGGTGCTAATTAACAGCCACGTTGCTTCCGAAACATTTGGTCCCACCGAGTCATGAACGTGTGAGTGAAAAGATGCTCTCTCCACAGTGTTCATTATTTGTCAAGGGTGTGGCCACTAATCTTGCAAAATAGAGTTATCTTTTTTGGTTTTCAGACACTTTCATTTGTTATGGGTCTTGTGTTGTGTGTCTATGATCACATATGTGAAGTCCAAGACTCAATGCCAGTGTCTCCCATTTTTCTGCACCTTATTCTTGAGACAGGGTCTGTGGCTGAAATTCTCTGGTTGGGCTGGACTAGCTAGCCAGGAAAGCTCTGGGTACATCTGTCTCCATCCTCCCTGGAGCCGGAGGGTCCAGACACCGCTATACCTGGCTTTTATGGAGGAGCTGGGGATCCAAACTTAGGACTTGGAGCTTGCACAGCAAGCTCTTTACTCTCTAAGTGAGTTCCCTAGGCCCCCAAAGGATGAGTTAAATAATAAAACATGACCTGGCATGAGTTACAGCATCTGAACTCATTTCTCCCACTACTGTGTTTGTGAGCCCAAGGTTGAAAGCAATTAGGTGTGAGTTATTGCACCATCTTCCAGGCCCTGGACGGTTTTATGATGATTATAAAATTTCATTATTAATGGTTCACTGTTTTTGGAAAAGTTGTTAATTTAAACATATATATTTATATTACTAATTAATGAATAAGGCAAAATTAGTTTGGCAAAATCTTTGTAAGGACCAGAAGAGGAGTGGAATTGGTTGACAATGGGTACAGCTGCCAACGGTTGGTCATTTCATCAGGGCCACCCTGGCTACTAGCCAGTGCCACCTTCTCATCTTGTTTAAAGCCATTGTTTAAAACACAGCAGGGGAGTAGGATTCAGCTGGAATTGAATCATGAGTTAGCAGACAAGCATGTTCAACTCAGTCAAGGACAACTGAACCCTGATTCCCAGGCTCGTGCGTACCTCACCTTTACAACAGTTTAGAAAGACTTAGCTGCATGTCTGGAAAGATCTAGACAACAGGAAGCCAAGAAAAGTCATTACAGCTCAAAAGAAGAGTTTTGAGTTAATTAGGCTAGTCTGAAAATGTCTATACAAAAGAGACCTGCATACAGAAATGTTGACAGAAAGAGAGATCAGGAAGGTTTACTCAAGCTTTCTATTGATCGGAGCTCTGAGAGAGCAATATTAAGATTACACAAAAACCCATGGGAAAAACAAATATTCTCTACAAATGTCTTCCATACAGTAGGCCCACATCTGGACAAGGCAGAAGGCCTGTGGGTAACCACTACATTAGCCCAAGTCATGGGCCCATATGATTCCCACCTGTGGGCCACTTTGCCAAGCTCAGTTCCTCTCTGTCCTTCATCTCGAAAGTCTCTCTTCTTCCTGCTTGATGCAAGGTAAAGATCTTTTCTTAGAGAATTTCAAACATCAGAGAGCCATTGGAAACCAAAGACATTTTCCATGGGTTATGCAAGAGGAAGAAGGAACAGCCATTTTGCTAGGTTTATAGTCAAACTGGTGACAGACAAGGCAGACATGCTGGAGGAGATGGCAGAAGCCCATCTCCCTGTGCAAGTCAGCAGGGTCCCATTCATGTAGACATTCTCCCAGGGGACTTCAGCAAGTGGCCAAAATGAATTGACTTTGAGATCACCGGCAGATAGATACGTGTTGATTTTTTTCCTTCTCTGATTCCAAGCGTGTGCCAGGCCAAGCCATGTCAAAAGCAGACATCTACCCGATCTAACTAGGCAACTCTTGCCGGTACCTTCTCAATTCAGCCCTTACCTCACCTGAATCCTCCCAGATTATCTTTCTAGTCTGCTGATCAGGAATGGAGACAGTTCATCAGAGACAGAACATTCTTCTTGACTTGAACGCCTTGTATTTCATGGTCAGAGTCATATCTGACGCTGCTGGAAATCAAGTCACCCACATGAACCGTGATCTCATCAAATTCCCTCTTCCTGGAAGGCAATGGGTGCTCCATGGCCCGACTCATAATAATAAGTAATAGTATTTTCATGCCATCAGATAGCATGCCTTTGTGAAATCTACAAAAACCAGAGATAAGGGGAAAGCAGTAGACAGCTCTATCAGGCAATGTCTTACTTCCTATAAACCTGTAAAAAAGACACCTGTAGTTTCTCCATCTCTCCTCCTGGCTGTCAGTTGAGTGTGGTTTATGTCATAGAAAAAAAACTACTAAATTATATTTCAGTGTCACAATGTGAAAACCCAGCATTAAGCTCATATATATGTTTATATATATGTGTGTGTGTGTGTGTGTGTGTGTGTGTGTGTGTGTGTGTATATATATATATATATATATATATATATATATATATATATATATATCTTTATTCACTTCTGCAAGCAGAACTCTGAAATACTCCATATTCCCCAATCACGAATTTGCCAATAATCTCTTACTCATTTGTTTCCATGTTTTTTCCATATAAAGTTTCCTTTTTAATCTACAAACCTAAAGCCAACTCCAGTATAGCAAAATCAGGTATGCTGGGCTAAATAAATGAGTCCATTTTTTCTCTGTTGTCTAATCATTAGAACTGACTCAATGCTGCCTGGAGGTCTCCAGTTAACTCTTAAGCCACTTTACCTCTGTTCCCAATGTGTGTGCCAGGCTTAGATGCTATGAAAAGCAAGCTTTAAGTGAGGTCACTTACTACACAGAGAGATGTAAGTATCCTAAGGCTGCAGTCATGGAAGACACGGAGATGTGGGAGACCAGCATGAGAGCCTGAGCTTGGATTCCCAGAACCCACATGAAGCCAGACGTGGTGACACAAGTCTGTCAGGAGAATTCCTAGAAGTTTGCAGGCTACCTGTCCTGGCGTATACAGGGGCAAGGAGCAAAAAGACACTGTCTCAAACAAGACGAAAAAAGAGAACCAACATTGGACGTTGCCCTTTGACCTCTTCATGCATGTCAGAGCACATGGGCACCTTCACTCACACCTGAACACATACATAACACACATGCACAAAACCTGGTTCATAAAAGTGGATATGACTACAGGCAACGTAGAGATAAAAGTATCTTTTGGAGTTGGGTATGGAATACCCCATATATTTCCCCCCATCCTTGGGAAAAGGCAGTGTTTCAAGAAAGAGAGCCCGTGAAGCCAAGGCAGAGCCCACCAGCCCTGGTCCCAGGCAACGCGCTTGCTCTACTCCACACTTGAACTTGCCGTTCTGGGGCAAAAAAAAAAAAAAAAACAAGTTTAACCCCTACTTCTCCTTAAGTCACTTCTGAGATTAACCATTTTCTAAAATAAAATGTCCATGAATGACCCATTCTAACCCCAAGACCGGCTAGTTTCAGTTGTGACAGGAGAATCTTTCTTTCAATGCTACACTATGTGTAGGTTCATAAGAAGAGAGATCAAACCCATGGCATTGTCTCGCTAGGTCTGCTGACTCCGTCCTTGGGCTCAGAAGCGGCCTCAGAATTCTCTATGAAAGGGCAAGGCACATATGAATGGCTCTGGCCATATCTCAGCTTATCCCCCTCCACCCCCAGTAAGGCTGCACTGGCGTTCTCCGTGGAAAGCAAGGCACATACGGATTGTCCTGGAGACTGTCCTGGTTTGCTAGACTACCAGAACAAAGTACCATGGCCTGAGTGACTTTGACATCAAACATGCTTTTTCAGAATCCTCCAGGCTGGGAGTACATGTCAAGGTGTGAACAAGCTTGCTTTCCCGTGAGGCCTCTTTGCCATGCTTGAAGATGGCTGCCTTCTCCTGGGCCTTCCCCTGAGGCTTCCTTCCTCCCCGTGTGTGTCTGTGTCCCAGGCTCCTCTTCTCCCTTGGGTTAGATGACTCCAGTATCTGAGCTGTATGTCTGAACTCTGCTTTTCTGATTCTAGATGCTGTTTACTTATCTTACGTGCCTGACTCTCCTCGATTGTGAAGCAGCTAGTGGATTTTAAAAACTGTGGATGTAAAGATTACACTTTGAGAGATAGGACAATGTGAACTTCTTTCTGGGAGAATTATCATTTGTCTGCAAGGTTTTTGTGGGAGTTAGCGATCTGGAATCACATACGTTCAGTTAAGGGCACTGAGCCTCTACTGGTTCAATGAGCAAACTTGACCTAAGCCACAATGCGATGAATAAACCTGCAGCCATGTTATTACAGAATTGAGCCTTTTGGGACTCAATCCAAAGGAGATGGTTTACTTGGTCCACGTCCTTCTTGACCATATGTTTCATCTTTTATGTGCCAATCCCACAACAGTGTCAAAAATGTCATAGTCACTTTTATTAGCCTAGCAGTCGGCATTAACGGAAAGTCCAGCTCATTATTTTAGACATCGTTCTTCTCCTTGATATCAGACCAGAGAGTCTTCCCCACCATGTCCGCTCTCAAATGCCTCCTGCACCACTCTGCTCCAGCTCGTCCATGTGCCCTCCCTGGAGAAATACATACATGCAACCCCAACCACCATTACACTGGGGAGTTCAAAATAGTTCATTTCTGAGTTTCCAGCAATAAACATGAATTATCTGTATGATCAGGCCATGAAGAATATTGTTTTTAAATAGTATGTACCTTCCTATGATAGCAAATTAAAAATGTTTTCTGTGCATTACTAGATCATTCTTTCCTAATCGACATAGCTGAGGGGAACTCTAATGTGGGCTCTAGTGAAAAGAAAAACATAGCCTGTTGTTCTCTGTATCCTGTTGAATGCTGAAAGTTACGGATAATTAGAAGACTAGCCACTGTCTCCTCTGACCCATTCTTTGTAGCTGGGAAGAGTCAGTGTTCTAAAGTGCCATGGTCTACAGAATGAGATTCTGTGTCAACAAAACGCCATTACCACTACCCCTAACTTTAACCCCAATGCCCACCAAAAGCATTCTGAACTGAACATAGGTGGCCACTCAGCTCTGCTGTGTGCCTCTCCTCCCACTTTGTGACAGTCACACAGTGTAATAGACACCTCAGCAGCTGGTCTCTCTTGCCCTGGCCCTTTCCATGCTCAGCCTGTGCTCAGAGGAGCACAGCCCAGGATCCGTGCGTGCAGCACGCAACTCCTACCTTTAGATTTTCATGGAGATAAATCCACTTCTAGCCAACACAAACCACTATATTTTGAAGTCGCTTAATTAGTAATTATAGCCTAAATCCCAGTTAATGCCCTTTCCTTACCCAATGTCCAGTGATATATCCCTTACGCCAGAAACTCCTGCTGTCTCCTTACGGGGTTGGGTGCCGTCTTCTGTAAGTCAAACATAGTATTTAGCACTTATACTGAGGTGACCTGCCTTCCTATCTCCTCCTAACACGAAGCTAAAGCCTCTGTAATGGGAGACTGTGCCTCGTTCATCTTTGTAGCTCAGTACAAACTGGGTCAGCAACACACTAGAATTAATAAGGATGTTAAAATTCGCGTTCCGTAAAACACGGTTTACGGAGTTTAAATCCCATTTGTGAAAAGTCTGTGAAAAGAGATTGTAGGATATCTTTGAAAAGTCCTAATCTTATTTATAGGTAAATGTAGATGAGAACCTTGAAAAACATTTATTTCCTCAGTCACAATTTAAAAATTGGATATGTGAAGGTGGTAGCGAAATGGCTCCCTGGGTAAAGTGTAGCCGGCCAGTGGGAGAGATGGCTCCCTGGGTGAAGTGTAGCCGGCCAGTGGGAGAGATGGCTCCCTGGGTGAAGTGTAGCCGGCCAGTGGGAGAGATGGCTCCCTGGGT
>JAPYYD010002893.1:0-14790 GCA_028551405.1 Uromys caudimaculatus
CTCAGACTTGTTTTGATTTGCATTTCCCTGATGACTAGGGAAGTTGAGCATTTCTTTAGGTGTTTCTCAGCTCTGTGAAGTTCCTCAGTTGAGAATTCTCTGCTTAGCTCTGTTCCCCATTTTTTGATAGGGTTATTTGGTTTTCTGGAGTCTAACTTCTTGAGTTCTTTGTATATATTGGATATTAGCCCTCTATCGGACACAGGATTGGTTAAGATCTTTTCCCAATCTATTGGTTGCCGTTTTCAACAAATGGTGCTGGGTCAACTGGCGGTCTACATGCAGAAGAATGCAAATTGATCCATTCCTATCTCCTTGAACAAAGCTCAAATCCAAGTGGATCAAGGACCTCCACATAAAACCAGTTACACTGAATCTAATAGAAGAAAAGTGGGGAAAACTCTCGAACACCTGGGTATGGGGGAAAAGTTCCTGAACAGAACACCAGTGGCTTATGCTCTAAGATCAAGAATAGACAAATGGGACCTCATGAAATTGCAAAGCTTCCGTAAGGCAAAGGACACTGTCAATAGGACAAAACGGCAACCAACAGATTGGGAAAAGAGCTTGAACTTTATTAGGAATATATTTCATGGTTTCTTCCTCAGAAATAACAAATATTTGTGGTCTAAATATTTGGAGCGTTAGTATAATTCACAATTCCAGCCAAGGAATAGAGTTCAGAGGAGAGAGGCACAAAACTCCATTAACAAAAATGTTTACAATATACATGCTTTACAACTGCAGCTCTTTCTCACTTTCTCCCATTGTCCAAACCTTGGTCCTTGTTCACATCACTGAACATTTTAATCCCTTTTGCTGTCTGTATCCCATTCTTGGTTAGCCCTGACTAAATTTTCGGTTCTACCTAGAAGTTAACTTCCTGATCTCTGAACCCAGTCTAGGTCAGGAGTCCCTCATATCTCAGTAACCTGTGTGAATAACAAAATGTACACATTTCAGGTTTTGGGCTTGCCATCATAATGCTAAGTCAGTCTCTCTCTCTCTCTCTCTCTCTCTCTCTCTCTCTCTCTCTCTCTCTCTCTCCTCTTTTTCTCTCGATGGTCTCTCTTTCATTCTTGTTCATCACCTCTGAAGGGAACTATGTTCACTAGAAGTTAACTTTATAAAACCAAAAGTGAAAGAAATAATTGACTGAAATTATATACATATGGAGTTATATACATACTCCTACTACTAGTTAGATAAATTATACAGAGACATACAGTAAAAAATATCATAAATTCTCGCAATTACGTGAAAGACAGTGAATACAGTTTCCTAGAAAAATGATAACTTAAACAATGAGAGGGAGAATTAGTGGATTAAAGTCAAGAAAAAAATGAAATAGTTGGATAGGTATAATTAAAACACACATACACACACACACACACACACACACAAGAGGAGGGGACATACTAACAGTGGTATCATTATTATTCAAAAAGGAGGGTCCATTTTTGCCTTGTACAGCAATTAGCTCGTAAATTAACCGAAGATACTTGCTGAAATGATAAATTTGAAATTACCCATGAAGAGAATTGTCAGCACAAGGAAATTTTTTTCCCCAGAAGGACAAGCCAGAGGCTGCCTCTGGATAGGCCAAAGGAAGCAAAGAGCATCTCTATAGGAGCGGTTCCTGAGGAAAACCATGGGAAGCCTGTGTTAGGATGAGTTGGTTCCTGATTGCACATGTTATTCAGCATAGTCAGTGAATTTGGATTGCTGGACCTTGATGTTTGATAGTTGGACCTTGGTGGTCAGCTGTCAGAATGAATCAGACATAAGGAAGTGGCCAGATAAGGAAATGGCCATCAGTGGCTAGCTTTGGGAATGTCATCTAACAGTTTATTCATGGAGAGAGAAGGGAGAGGACAAGACTTTTAGATGCCATGTTTGCAATTCTTGGGCCTTTTAGAAAGTTCTTCATCTCAGAAGTTTTAGTTTATGTTGGGAGGTACAAGAGGGTCCAAGTAAGCATTGGAGAAGTACATTCTTGTAGGTATTGGGCCAGGATGGAGAGACAATATCTCAGTTTCTCAACTCAGAGTTCTGGCTCACCCTTATCTTACAGGCTTATAGAGAAAACAGACGAACAACTGTGATTTCAATGTGAGTAACCTGCTTCGAGCTTTACAGATAGTAAAGGAATGGGCAGAGACATGGAGCCTGGGTCTACTGTTGAGCTTTTGAGAATTCAGGCTTATTTCCCTGCATCACAGGAAATGTTTTCAATGTCTTCTTTTAAGTTTCTGCGCACAATTGCAGCTTTGCATTTGGTACTCTGACACATCTCCATGCTGTCATTTCTGACTAGTACATTGGTATGGAAAATGAGCCATTTTCTGTCTCTAGCCATGCCCACTGCTTAGGATGCCTGCTGAGTGTATGATAAAACGCTACACCATGGTGACTGAATTTACCATTGTTGCTGACCAGGCTCTGATTCTTCCCAAAAGGACTGATATTGGGTTGCATACACATGCCCTATCTTACACACAATTGAGACTTTATCACCAAGAGTGATACTAATAATATGGCAATTTTTTTACACTATTTTGTCTACTTAGGTCGAGTGTTGACTATTTTGTGTGAGCTGCCTAGGACTGTACTATTCATAAGCAGAATATGGGCTTTCCAAATAGCTCGGAAAAAAGCTTGAGCTCTTTCTTTAGATACAAATTACCTAAGGGGAGAAAATGTGGCTGATCCAAAATTTTCCTAATATTGAATGCTTGTTTATTTGTTGTCATATAAAATAAAGCAAAATTAACTAAAAGAAAAATCATATTCAAAATGAATTATAATTACAAATGAGTTAATACAATATTTACTTGCAGAGGAGTGGATCAGATATGATTGGAAGATTAACATGCACAAATATAAAACTTCACGGAAACCACTTCTTTTAAAAATTCATTTTTTCATTTTTTTCACGAAACATGATTTTGATTTATTTAGATCAGTTGACTTAATAGGGAATTGCAAATTTCTTCATGATTCTATTGTTTTATTTCCAAATTCCAACATCATAGCAGTACAGTGAAGTGTAGTGAGATCTCTCATGATTACTCAGGGCTATGATCATGATGAGATTAACTGATTTCAACCAATTTGAAAGTAACAAATATAAGAGTAATTGCTACTATTTAGTTATTTCATGTTATTTCTGAAGCAGAAAAGGAGTAAAGGATCTGCCTTAAGTTGTATAGCAGTCTAATTGCAGAGACATAAGATGGGACACTGATGGTGACTGTCCTGCATCCAAGTCTTGATTATAGTTAGAGTCCTATACTATAAAACCTTGCACAGGAAAGCATGAGACATTGGTCATTAGTTTAGGACTGAAATTGTGCCCCGCTTCATTCAGTAAAAAATGTATAACCAGATGAAGACATGGAGAGGGAGAGAAAGAAGAGAGAGAGAGAGAGAGAGAGAGAGAGAGAGAGAGAGAGAGCACAAATATAGATCATATCCATTATGATTTCAGCTGGTAATGGGACAACAAACTCTTCTCATGTTCCAGAGACCCTTTGACAGAATCATAGTGGTTAAGAACATCAGCATTCTTCTATTTTATGGAGGTCAATAAAGTTCCTTATTCTTCTTGAACTGAGCCTAAACAGACCCTCAGCCTACATCCTATAACACTTGGTAAGCATTAGATCTTAATCTATTTTAGTACTGGAGAAGGATTTACCTGGTCCGTGCTAACAGAATTCTTGATTGTAGTTTAGAAAAGGAGCTAAAGTAAAAATACAAAAGTTAAAACCTGCAACTTGATGGAAATTATAAAGAGTAAGTCAAAGAAAGACTGATGGCACTCATCCTTTCTCACCAGCATGCTCTAATTAAGTCATAATGGTCATTTGCAAGATATTACACATATTTCAGTTTTAAGTTAATCAGTACAAACAATATTAATATAATACATAATATAAGTCTATGTTTAGAAAGACTCATCCATAAGATGACAGTAGAATCTGTCTATATGAAATGGAGAATGAGGGAGGGACCAGTCAGAGAATATCAGCTCACAGTTTTCCTTAAACGGTTGGGAAATACTATGAAATTTATTTCTTAATTAGAAGAAGGTTGATTAACTCTCAATGCAAACAGTTGTCACACTAATGTAAGGTTTGCCTGTAATGAATAGGAGTTTATATGTAGTGTCTGGCTACCTACTTTGATTTGAACAGAATGTGAGGAGCAAACAACTTTCTTTTATAATCTTGATTCTCCAAGAGAATTCTTAACTCAATGGAAAGAATAAATGTTTTTATTTTGTTGGTAAGAAACTGAAATACAGGAAGAGCAATCAATAGTCTGTTTTGCTCAAGATTTCTGAATATTGTTAAATCGCTTTATTAAAATTTCTTTTTCCAAATTTCAGCATAGCTCTTCAACTCTTTTTCAGTTTACTACCACAAAGCCAAGGAATGAAAAAAATTAGATGCTTACCAAATTCCCACTGTAAAGTGGGCAATTGAAGGTCTTTTCATATTATAGCCCTATAGATTATTGAGATAGAGATGAGAGGGCGGAGGGGGAAGGAGGGAGGCATTCAGGATCTGCTCCAAACTTTCAAGTCGTGACTGCATGTTTAATGCAAATGATGGATCAGGCTGCATCTAATGTAGCTAAGTACTGTTTACAAAGAGAGTTATATTCCTAACTCATTTTCAGCTTGTCTTTCTTATTTTATTAATTATCAGGCAATAGCATAAAAGTATTAAGATTGTTGAGTCTAAACCCTGAGCAGTTT
Source organism: Uromys caudimaculatus (assembly GCA_028551405.1). Classification (NCBI taxonomy): domain Eukaryota; kingdom Metazoa; phylum Chordata; class Mammalia; order Rodentia; family Muridae; genus Uromys; species Uromys caudimaculatus. The sequence goes on from JAPYYD010002893.1 coordinate 4,766, forward strand.
GTTTTGAATTTATCTCCATCTTCTTTCTTTACATATGAATCCGTTTTAACACATTGCATCATTAGAGCCCTAATGAATGAATCAAAATAATTTCATCCCTTTCTATTTAGTGGCTTACACTTTCTACTTTGTTTTATTTTACTTTTGGCCTTAATTCATAACCTTTTCCACCTATCTTATCTAAAGGTCCTACGCCCAGCTAATCTGCCTTGTCTATGCATGGTTACTTCATTCTTTGCTTTTAAACATCAGCACTAATGGAGGTAAGTAGGTGAATATTCCTTCCTAAAAATATGAGAACTTCATATTTTTATTGTGAAACATTTTCTGTTGGTGACTCTTCATGTCTTCTGTATGATCCTACAAACTTGACAGCAAATCTGACCTTCGGCTAGGACCTAATCACACTTACTCAGTCCACACCCACATAGTCACGGGTTGTTTCAGACCACCTTATTCACAAGGAACTTAGTCTCAGCTCAGCTTCTATAAACACATCTTATACAGAAGCTTGTTTTATGATTTCTAGGATCCTTGTGTAATTACTACTTACACAGATATTATCATTCATGTTACAAAGTCAAATTTCCCTTCTGCCCATCAGTTAAATCAACTTTTATTAGTATGTATTAGGAGGAACATAGAAAAAAAAGCAGAGCTAATGAACAAAGGTTATTTGTATTTAAGATGCAACAGCAGGTATATCACTTATTTGTTTTGGTTTAGCTTGAGATGAAAATTTAAAAAATGCTATGGAGAAATTAATTCATTATCTTTTTAAAAATTGTATTTAATCTTTTTTTCCAGTCCAGTCATAATCCCCCTCCCTGTCCACCCTCCGACAGTTCCTTATCCCATTTCTCCTCCCCCGTTTTCAAGAGAATGCCCCCCCCACCGGAAAGCCGATGATTTACCCCGCCAGAAGGCACAGGCTGGAAAGTAATTCATTATCTTTAAGAAGATAATTTTGTAGATAAACTATAATTTATCCAGTACTGGGTCAGGATATTCCCTATGTGAGTCAAAATGTCATGAGAAAGCGAGGGGTGCAATAACTGCAAAAAATCTGGCTGCCAGCCTGAGTGATTGGTGGGTGGGAGGACAAGAGAGCTGAGGGGAAGAAAGGAAAAAGAGGTGGCTATGCTTCCAAAACACCATGTTAAATTACTCCTATGAAGGAAATAATAAGCCAGTCATGCATGATAATTAAATAATGTTTTGTCTCTGTCTCTTTCTGTCTCTGTCTCTCTGTTTCTATCTATCTATCTATCTATCTATCTATCTATCTATCTATCTATCTATCTATCTGCCTGTGTGTGTGTGTGTGTGTGTGTGTGTGTGTGTGTGTGTAAAAATAAAGACAGAACACACAGAGTGACACAGACAGAGAGTTGGGCCTTTGGCGTAAGAAATGGAGATAATTTATAGAGAAAGCAAAATCAGGCAGACTCATGGCAAGGCAGTAACCAAGTCACTTTGCTGAGTGCCAAATAGAGTGATGGGTACTCAAGTATCTTAGTCTGGCCATAGTACACAATGAATTCCTGAACACTGAACTAAATTAAAATGTGACCAATAATATGTATTTTATATACTGAGATATATTTTCTACAGTAGAGCATAGGAAAATATTTCAGAGTGCCGCCTTTCTAAAATTTCCTCCAGCCAGAGAAGTCTCAATTTTTAGAGAAAAATTTAAAAAATGTACATTTGCAGTCTTCTAATATTACAGATCTGCAAGGTACATTGATTCAACATTCCTGAATTTCCAATCCACCATATTCATACATACATACATGCATACATACATGCATATATACACAATTACACACACACTATATACATGCATCTTACATACATTCACACTATATGCAATGTGACTTTCAATTCCTTGTGGCCACCCGTAAAGGTGCAATTGTTTCTTCTTTGAACTCTGCATTTTTTCCAAAACAATTCAGCAGAAGTGACAATGTGCCAGGTCAGAGTCTTCTTCTCAAGAAGCCTTTCCTAATTCTTTCATATCTCTGACCCTGAATCTTGCCTAAGGGCAAGTCTGATTTGCTGTATTACATAAGTAGAGAGAGTGATTACACATGAAGCAGAGAATAGTTATTGCTCCGAAGACAATTCTACCTCAGTTAGCCAGATGAAGAAGGACTTCTTGTTTCCTGCATATTGCTCAACTTTTAAGTATGTGTCCTTCTGGGTCTTGCATCATATCCTTTTTTTCTTAGAAAATGTTCTTTTAAAAAATTTAAATTGGATCTGTGGTGGGAGACCTCTGCCTGGGCCACCAGGGCACCATAGCCAAATAGTGCTGGGAGAAAGCAAGACTCTCAGGAGTGTGGGCAAGCCTGTCTGCTCAGAGGGACCCACCTGTAATCCCCAGGAATAAGGACTGAGGAGTGGTCTTCTGGTTTCTTTCGGTGACCAGGGAGCAGATCCTGTGACACAGGGCTTCATACTCAAACAGTGCCAGGAGAGAGCTGGTATCCCAGGAGCGTTGATACACCTTCAAACACAGGCAAGACCACCACTCCTGTTCAAATTCACTGGATCAAGAAGGACCCTTGCAGAGCCATTCAGATACAGGAACCAAGGGACAGCTGGGGACTAGATCCTTCTGGTTTCTGTCTGCACCCCAGAGCTGAACCTGTGCCACAGCTCTCCAAACCCAAATTCCTCTCAGAGAGAACTGGTCTTCAAGGAGTATGGACACCGAGGCTTGCAGGAAGGACAAGCCACAATCAGAGAGAATAAGACCAGCTAACACCAGAGATAACCAGATGGCAAAAGGGAAGGGCAAGAACATAAGAAACAGAAACCAAGGCTACGTGGCATCATCAGAACTCAGTTCTTCTACCACAGCAAGCCCTGGATATCCCAACACACCAGAAAAGCAAGACTCAGATTTAAAATCACATCTCATGATGATGATAGATTTTAAGAAGGAAATAAATAACTCCCTTAAAGAAATACAAGAGAACAGAGATAAACAACTAGAAGCCCTTAAAGAAGAAACACAAAAATCCCTTGAAGAATTACAGCAAAACACAATCAAATGGGCAGAATTACAGGAAAACATAATCAAACAGACAAAGGAAATGAACAAAACCATCCAGGAACTAAAAATAGAAATAGAAACAATGAAGAAATCACAAAGGGAGACAACCATGGAGTTAGAAAAACTAGGAAAGAGATCAGGAGTCATAGATGCAAGCATCACCAACAGAATATAAGAGATAGTAGAGAGAATCTTAGGTGTGGAAGATACCATAGAAAACATTGACACAACAGTCAAAGAAAACTCAAAATGCAAAAAGCTCCTAACCCAAAACATCCAGGATATCCAGGATACAATGAGAAGACAGAACCTGAGGATAATAGGTATAGAAGAGAGTGAAGATTCCCAACTTAAAGAACCAGTAAATATCTTCAACAAAATTATAGAAGAAAACTTCCCTAACCTAAAGAAAGAGATGAACATAAATATACAAGAAGCCTACAGAACTCCAAATAGATTGGAGCAGAAAAGAAATTCCTCACACCACATTATAATTAAAACACCAAATACACAAAACAAGGAAAGAATATTAAAAGCAGTAAGAGAAAAAGGTCAAGTAACGTATAAAGGCAGACCTATCAGAATTACACCAGACTTCTCACCAGAGACTATGAAAGCTAGACAATCCTGGACAGATCTCATAGAGACCCTAAGAGAACACAAATGCCAGCCCAGGCTGCTATACCTAGCAAAACTCTCAGTTATAGATAGTGAAACCAAAATATTCTATGACAAAACCAAATTTGCATAGTATGTTTCCACAAACCCAGCCCTACAAAGAATAATAGACGGAAAATGCCAACTGAAGAGGGGAAGCTACACCGTAGAAAAAGCAAGAAAGTAATCTTTCAAAAAACTCAAAAGAAGATAGCCACACAAACATAAAAATAACATCTAAAATAACAGGAACCAACAATCATTATTCCTTAACATTAATGGACTCAATTCTCCAATAAAAAGACATAGACTAATAGACTGGATACCAAAACAGGACCCAGCATTTTGCTGCATCCAGGAAATGCATCTCCGTGTTAAAGACAAACACTACCTCAGAGTAAAGGGCTGGAAAACAATTTTCCAGGCAAATGGTCCCAAGAAACAGGCTGGAGTACCCATTCTAATATCAGATAAATCAACTTTCAACCAAAAGTCATCAAAAAAGGTAAGGAAGGACACTTCATACTCATCAAAGGAAAAATCTACCAAGAAGAACTCTCAATTCTGAGTATCTATGCCCCAAATGAAAGGGCACCCACATTCATAAAAGAAACTTTACTAAAGCTCAAAGCACACATTGCATTTCACACAATATTAGTGGGAGACTTCAATATCCCACTATCACCAATGGACAGATGTTGGAAACACAAACTAAACAGAGACACAGTGAGACTAACAGATGTTATGAACCAAATGGATTTAACAGATATCGATAGAACATTTCATCCTAAATCAAAAGAATATACCTTCTTCTCAGCATTTATGGTATATTCTCCAAAATTGATCATATAATTGGTCATAAAACAAACCTCAACAGATATAAAAAGATTGAAATAATCCCATGCCTCCTATCAGATCACTACGGATTAAAACTGGTCTTCAATGGCAACAACAACAGAAAGCCCACATACACATGAAAGTTGAAAAATGCTCTACTCAATGATAACTTCGTCAAGAAAGAAATAAAGAAATTAAAGACTTCCTAGAATTTAATAAAATGAAAGTACATCATACCCAAAAATATGGGACACAATGAAAGCATTGTTAAGAGGAAAACTCATAGCTCTGAATGCCTCCAAAAAGAAACTGGAGAGAGCATATACTAGCAGCTTAACCTCACACCTGAAAGTTCTAGAACATAAACACTCTAATACACCCAAGAGGAGTAGAAGGCAGGAAATAATCAAACTCAGAGATGAAATCAACCAAGTAGAAGCAAAAAGAACTATACAAAGACTCAACAAAACCAGGAGTTGGTTATCTGAGAAAATCAACAAGATAGACAAACCCTTAGCCAGACTAACCAGATGGCATAGAGACAGTATCCAAATTAACAAAATTAGAAATGAAAAGGGAGACATAACAACAGATTCTGAGGAAATTAAAAATATCATCAGATCCTACTACAAAACCCATACTCAACAATATTGGAAAATCTGAATGAAATGGACAAGTTTCTAGACAGATACCAAATACCAAAATTAAGTCAGGATCAGATAAACCATCTAAACAGTCCCATAATCCCTAAAGAAATAGAAGCAGTCATTAAAAGTCTCCCAACCAAAAAAAGCCCAGGACCAAATGGGTTCACTGCAGAATTCTATCCGACCTTCAAAGAAGGCCTAATACCAATATTCTTCAATTTATTCCACAAAATAGAAACAGAAGGAATGCTACTCAATTCATTCTATGAGGCCACAATCACACTGATACCAAAACCTCACAAAGGCCCAACAATAAAAGAAAACTTCATACCAATTTCCCTTATGAATATCGATGCACAAATATTCAATAACATTCCCGCAAACCGAATTCAGGAACACATCAAAATGATCATTCACCATGATCAAGTAGGCTTCATCCAAGGGATTCAGGGATGGTTCAATACTCAGAAATCCATCAATGTAATCCACTATATAAAGAAACTCAAAGAAAAAACCACAAGGTCATTTCATTAGATGCTGAAAAAGCATTTGACAAAATTGAACATCCCTTCAGGTAAAAGTCTTGGAAAGATCAAGAATTCAAGGCCCATACCTAAACATAGTAAAAGCAATATACAGCAAACCAGTGGCCAACATCAAACTAAATGGAGAGAAACTTGAAGCAATCCCACTAAAATCAGGGACTAAACAAGGCTGCCCTCTCTCTCCTTATCTATTCAATATAGTAATTGAAGTTCTAGCTAGAGCAATTAGACAACAAAGGGAGGTCAAAGGGATACAAATTGGAAAGGAAGAAATCAAAATAACACTATTTTCAGATGATATGATCGCACACTTAAGTGACCTGAAAAACTCCACCAGAAATCTGCTACAGCTGATAAACAACTTCAGGAAGGTGGTCAGATACAAAATTAACTCAAGCAAATCAGTACCCTTCCTATACTTGAAGGATAAACAGGCTGAGAAAGAAATTAGGGAAATCACACCCTTCACAATTGTCACAAACAATATAAAGTATCTTGGTGTGACTCTAACCAAACAAGTGAAAGATCCGTATGACAAGAACTTCAAGTCTCTGAAGAAAGAAATCGAAGAAGATGGAAAGATCTCCCATGCTCATGGATTGGCAGAATTAATATAGTTGAAATGGCCATCCTGCCAAAAGCAATCTACAGATTCAATGCAATCCCCATCAAAATTCCAACTCAATTCTTCATAGACTTACAAAGAGCAATTTTCTAATTCATGTAGAATAACAAAAACCCCAGGATACCAAAACCTATTCTCAACAATAAAAGGACTTCTGGAGGAATCAGCATCCCTGACCTCAAGCTGTACTACAGAGCAGTAGTGATAAAAACTGCATGGTATTGGTACAGAGAAAGGCAGGTAGATCAATGGAATAGAACTGAAGACCCAAAAATGAACTCACACACCTACAGTCACATGATCTTTGACAAAGGAGCTAAAACCATCCAGTGGAAAACAGACAGCATTTTCAACAACAAATGGTGCTGGTTCAACTGGCCGTCTACATGTAGAAGAATGCGAATTGATCCATCACTATCTCCCTGTACAAAGCTCAAGTCCAAGTGGATCAAGGACCTCCACATAAAACCAGATACACTGAATCTAATAGAAGAGATAGTGTGGAAAGTTCTCCAACACATGGGCACAGGGGAAAAGTTCCTGAACAGAACACCAATGACTTGTGCTCTAAGATCAAGATTCGACAAATGGGACCTCATGAAATTGCAAAGCTTCTGTAAGGCAAAGGATACTGTCAATAGGACAAAACAGCAACCAACAGATTGGGAAAAGATCTTTACCAATCCTACCTCTGATAGAGGGCTAATATTCAATGTATACAAAGAACTCAAGAAGTTAGACTCCAGTAAACCAAATAACCCTATCCAAAAATGGGGAACAGAGCTAAACAGAGAATTCTCAACTGAGGAAATTCGCAGGGCTGAGAAGCACCTAAAGAAATGTTCAACATTCTTAGTCATCAGGGAAATGCAAATCAAAACAACCCTGAGATTTCACCTCACACCAGTCAGAATGGCCAAGATCAAAAACTCAGGTGACTGCATATGCTGGCGAGGATATGGAGAAAAAAGAACACTCCTCCACTGTTGTTGGGACTGCAAGCTGGTACAACCACTCTGGAAATCAGTTTGGTGGACCCTCAGAAAAATGAACATAATACTATTACCTGAGGACCCAGCTATACCTCTCCTGGGCATATACCCAGAAGATGCTCCAACATGTAATAAAGACACATGCTCCACTGTGTTCATAGCAGCCCTATTTATAATAGCCAGAAGCTGAAACAACCCAGATGTCCCTCATCAGAGGAATGGATACAGAAAATATGGTACATTTACACAATGGAGTACTACTCAGCTATTAAAAACAATGACTTTATGAAATTTGCAGTTGAATGGATGAAAGTTGAAAATATGTTTCTAAGTGAGGTAACTCAGTCACAAAAGAATGAACATGGTATGTACTCACTGATAAGTGTTTATTAGCCCAAAAGTTCGGAATACCCAAGATTCACTTCACAGAAACCATTGGGCTGTGGGTGAGATCCCAGATACAGGAGTTGGAGAAGGGACAGAAGGAGCTGAGGGAGTTTGCAGTCCCATGGAGGGAGCAACAGTGTTAACTAGCCTGACCTCCTGATGCTCCTAGAGACTGGATCACCAACCAAAGAATACACATGGAGGTACCCATGGTGCTGGCCACATATGAGGCAGAGGAGTGTCTTGTTAGCCATGGGGGAAGGGGGGAAGGAGAGGCCCTTGGGCCTGAGAGTTTTAGATGCCTCAGTATAGGGGAATGCCAAGGAGGGAAGAGGAGAGTGGGTGGGTGGATGGGTGGGGGAATACCCTCATAGAGGCAGGGGTCTTGTAAAGGGGAGATCTGGAAAGGGGGAAACATTTGAAATGTAAATAAAGTATGAAAAAAAATTAAGTTGTTTCTCCATGCTTTTGAGTTTTAAAAGAGCCTCTTGCCAATTTTAGAATTGGATATTGCCATTTTCAAGGACCTGGAGGCATATTCCAAAGTAATTATCAAGGAAAACAGAGCCCCTAGGGCCCAAATGCTACTGGAGAAGCTGAACTTTCTTGATTCCAACTTCCAAATCTACCTTTTTGTCACAATGGTTAAGAGGTGTGCTTCCATTCAGATGCAAGCCAGTAGACACTGACGCTTTATGGTTTCTTCTTAACTTCCGCCAGCATTTGCAGCTAGTTTTCAAGTGTATTTTAAATGCTTCCTGAGTTCTGTTTCTATAAAGCTGAGCTTAGTCTGAGTTCATCTCTCTCTTCTATCACATTATCCTTGAATAAAGTTTCTCTTGTCCGTTGGGCATTTTACTACAGTGAACACATTTTGGCTCTGTCAACCTCCACTTGATACACCACTTGAAAGCACACCAAAGCCAAGTGAAATCCAAATTATGTCAGGTGAGCCTGACCTAAATCAGCAAAGCTGCCCAGGAAACCAGATGCTGCATGAGTAATGAGGGGCTTTTGTTTTAAAACACTTCATTTTAGAGTGATTTTTTTTTTATTCAGCAATAATTAACTGGCACAGAATTTGGCAGATGTATGTGAGATTCTTCTAAAACCACAACAAAGTACTGAGCAGGAGCTTTGAGACTGATCAACAAAAGCACGGGAGATACAATAAGGAAAATTGTATAAGTGGCTGGAACAATGTCAATTCATGTTTTACTGTAGTGGAAACTATTGGTAAGTCAACCATGTGCAATAAATAAGCGGACAGAATGTAACCAAACAGTTCTGTGGATAGGAGTGCCTGGATATGGGGAAAGTGGATAAAACAGCAAACTTCAAGACACGGATAAGCTAAAGAAGGGATACGATAATTTACAAAGAGAGTTTTGTAACAATACAGAGAAGCCATTATGATTTAGCAATACATCCATCCACTCTGTATTCTCCAACATTTTCACTTGTCAAAATGGTCTCAAAGTAGAATGAATCCACACGGGAATCACAGCTAAGAAATTAAGCACGTGGTTAAAAAGACATTTGGCTAGACTTCCTAAAGAATGGGCAGGGCATATTTCCTAATAAAAACCTGAAAATTAATGTTATGTGTTAGTTTTGCTAAGCTGATCAAATAAAGAGAGATAGAGATTGAGATAGGTAGAGAGTCCTCTTAGCCACTCCAAGGATATAGACAACAGTCAACAGAATAACTTTACAAATATCTATTCATGTTTGCACACATATGGGTTCATTTGTGTATACACACATGGAAAGGAAAGTTGCTGTTGAGTGTCTTCCTGATGGCTCCCCAACTTACATTTTGAGACAAGATCTTTTTTTAATTTTTTTTATTTTTATGTTTTGATACTTTATTTACATTTCCAATGTTTCCCCCTCTCTAGGTCTCCTCTTTGGAAACCACCTATCCCCTCCTCCTCCCCCACCTCTATGAGGGAATTCCACCTCCCACCCACCCGCTCACTCCCATATTCCCATCTTGACATTCCCCTTTACTGGGGCCTCTCCTTCCCCTGATGGCCAACAAGGCCCTCCTCTGCCACATATGTGGTCCAAACCATGGGTCCCTCCATATGTATTCTTTGGTTGGTGGTCCAGCCTCTATGATGACCAGGGTGGTCAGGCCAGTTGACACTGTTGCTCCCTCCATGGGGCTGCAGACTCCCTCAGCTCCATCAGTCCCTTCTCCAACTCCTCCATCTGGGACCTCACTCTCAGTCCAGTGGTTACTGTAAAGTGAAACTTGGGTATTCC
>JAPYYD010002894.1:0-14788 GCA_028551405.1 Uromys caudimaculatus
ACTCAGGAGAGGATTCCTACAGATCAGTTAGGAAAGCTACAATCAAATTCACACTCACAGCTGAGCTCAGGAGGGAATTCCAAAGAGAGAGAAGACATGCTTGTTGTGATTCATTGTATTGTCTACATTTTAGTAAGAAGGACACAACAGATCTCAATCAAAAATAATACCTATGCTGCTTGCCCGAGAAACTGGATTGGAGTTGGAAATAAATGTTTTTATTTTTCTGAAGACACAAGTAACTGGACATTCAGCCAGGCCTTCTGTGTGGCACAAGGGGCCCAACTAGCTCGATTTGACAGCCTGGAGGAGCTGGTAAGAAATGGGCAGGGATTGGTTTGTCTGTTTGTTCTGTTGAATATTGTATTGCCTTGAGATAGAGTACTACAGATGAAACATGAGGAAGGATCCCATTCCAAGCACATGGAGGCGTGGGGAATGTGTGAGTATGTGCAATTTGCTGATGCTTGACTTCTGCCTGGAGCCCTGAGACATTTAAGAAATATTCTCTCACATAGTGCGCATAGTCCACTGGAAGGTCAGAGAAGTCATTTTACTGGGATACCTGGTAGTCATGAGAGTTTTCCCGTAAGCTGGCACATGTTGCATACAGCAAGGGACAACTGTTAATAACTGCAATGGGAGGTTTACTAGAACTACCCAGGTCACAGAAGAATGTGTTGTTATATTTGGTACTTTGATTCAAATGACGGACTTTAGAATTATACATATCAAGTGGATCCATTGAGAACTGGTGACTAGTACAGCTCCAAATTCTGTGACCTTCAGTTACACCCTGCTGTTATCTCTAGAGGAAGCTGTGGAGTGGAGAGACTCCAGCATCATCTGAAACAAAGAGACACATGCCTTCTTTTTGTTTTCTATGACAGAATTTCCTAAGGAGACACACGGGGATTTTTGATTACTGGATAGGCCTGCACAGAGAGTCGTCAGAGTACCCTTGGAAGTGGACGGACAACACTGAGTATAACAACACGTATGTTTTCACAATGTTTTTCCTTCTACTGTGTTCATGTGTTGTGATTTATGTGTGCTGTGGCTATGAGGGTTGAAAGTCAGTGTCATATGAAGCCAACTGTACTGGGAAGGAAGAAAAAAAGGGACCCTTGGGCTGGAGGTGTGATTCAGAGGTAGAGTGTATGCTTACACGCAACAGCCAATCTGCAGGAAGCTCCACATCCCCACAAACACAAATCCTTTGGAAATTTTCTTGTTTATTGGCCATTATTTTCAAAACCTTTACTTAGTGTGGTCTTACTCAAAATCTTTACCATAATGATGGTGTCTGGGGGTAGCTATTGTTTGCTCTGGCTCCAGCTTAAACCTTTTGCTGATAAATGTCATGTATGGGACATAGACAAAGCCTCATCTGGGCAGTGGAGGCTCTGAAACCCAAGAAAGCCACTGTAGAACTGCATGCCTGAGATGCAGCAGTCCACTATTTGCATGGCTGCACCTGTTCAGGGAATCAGAGACTTCTAAGGACATTTGGAACCTCCTCTAAAGTCTTGTCATCAAAGAGCACCCAAAACAGTTCTTGGGTTTGAGCATAGCTGTTCTACTGGAATGGCAAATCACAGACTCAGTCACATCCACCATTAAAGCCCTTTGAGCAATTTACTAAGAAGTGGGTGTTCCCATAGGTAAAATGCCTCAATCCAGAATTGAAAATCACCCTCAGTGAGGTCATTCATGGCTGCAGTTCCTTTGAATATGGCAACAAGCACCAGGTCAATGCCTTGTGCACACATTACAGGATTCACCATGGACAAATGACAAAGGAGCGGTGTTCAAATCCTGAGAATGTGAGACAGGAGGTGTAAAACTAGTGCAGGTGGTTCCTCAGGGACTCTTTGATTCCTGTTACCAAAAAGCAGTGGAGACTGGTGAGACTGCATGGCAGGAGGGAATGCAGTTCTGGGCTCTGCAGACTTAACTGTTTTTGGTTTCTTTGCAGGCTTCACATCAGGGGAGTGGAAGGACACGCCTACCTGAACAACAATGGGATCAGCAGTGCCAGGGTCTATGCAGATCACAGATGGAGCTGTAGCAAGCCCAACAGCTATAGCCTTCACTGCCAAAGTCCTTAGTCTCCTGTGTAGCTTTTACCAAGAGATGCTTTTTAACCTGTCATCTATGGGTGCTACTCTTTCCCCTATGGTTCCACATTGCTATCAAAGCGGATTGAGAATATTTCCTAGCATCACAAATGAAAACCATCTTGGAGAGCTGCACATACAGGGGATTACAAGAACATAGATGAGTCTAAAACAGATGTTGGCACTCATACCTTAAGCCTAAAGTATAACTAATGCTAGTGAACCCCACTTTTATATGAAGTTTTTGTACAGGGAAGTCCTTCTTCTGACTTTATGGGACCACAAAAATGAGTTCCCCAACAAGCACCATGACCTTTAACAATGAATGCAGAACAGCTGGGACAGTGACATGCATCTGTAATCCCGGCTGTGTAAGGGTTGAAACAGGGGGGTCAGAGGTTCATGAGTGGGGACTGGAAGCATGGAAACACCTTAATAATGATAGGGAAGATGAGAATCTGTCTGTAGATCCCACAGTTCGGAGAAACATATTATAAGAGGTTTTTCAAAATTCAAACCAACATTTAAAAAGTGTGTAAAATTAACTGGGCAGTCGTGCCACACGCTTTTAATCCCAGTACTTGGGAGGCAGAGACAAGCGGATTTCTAAGTTCAAGGCCAGCCTAGTCTCCAGAGTGAGTTCCAGGACAGCCAGGGCTACACAAAGAAACCCTGTCTGAAAAAAACCAAAGGGAAAAAAAAAAAAAAAGAAAGAAAGAAAGAAAGAAAGAAAGAAAGAAAGAAAGAAAAGAAAAAAATGTGTAAAATTAACGTTTTCTTTATTCTTTGCAATTTAAAACTTGAGGGACATTGGCTAAATGTTTTTCTACTTTAGTTTTCAATTATACTGTCCTAAGAAGAATACATTTTATAAACAAATGCCATTTTAATTTCACCATTTATTGCATTTATTTCACATCAAATGTGAGTTAAAGTTCTTAGGCATTTAATACTTAATTTTACATTAGCATGTATATTAATGGGTCTTTTCAAAAGTATTTAAAATCTTATAGAGTTAGCTACCCCATACTGATGAGTCCCAAAATGGACGAAATAGAAGGCTAAACGGCATCTCTTGATCTCTTCCTCCTTTCTTCTCCCTCTTATTCTTTTTAAAGACTATTTGCCAACTTGATATGTCAACGGAGAGTTGATATCCATGGGAGGCTTCCAGGTCTCTGAGGAGAAAGGGATGGAGAAATGGGGGAAGGGGAGGGGAGAGGGACATAGGGGGAGGGGGAGGGAAGGGAAATTAATAAAAAAAATTAATGCAAAACACTGCCTTTATATGGACTTCATTTGTGCTTATTGCTTGTATATGTATTTATGTGCCCCGCCTGTGCTGGACAGACAACACAGAGACAGCACAGACAGAGAGCAGACAGGACCGGAAGGGATCACCTCTCTGCTTACTGCTAGTGGTGATGTGGATGCTGGAAATGGAGCAAGAACAAGTGCTCCTAACTGCTGTGCCATCTTTCCAGCCTTCTTGCCTCCCTTTTATTGGAACTGCTGATCAAGCTTTGCAAAAGTAGCAGGTATTCCCCCCAGTTTTGGTAAATTTTTATTTTTTATCAGCTCTTGCCTAAATCTGTGACCCTCCTTAAGTAGCTGGGGTCACAGGTGTGTATCACCACACTTGCTTTCGGCTTCTCAATGCTAAAGACCAAGAACATTTTTTTTCTTTATTTATATTTCAAATGTTTCCCCCATTCCAGGTCACCCTTCAGAAACCCCCTATCCCATGGCCCCTCCCCCTGCCTCTATAAGGATGCTCCCCCACCCACCCACTCCTGTCCTTCAGCTCTGGCATTCCCCTACACTGGGGCATCAAACACCCTCAGGCCCAAGGGCCTCTCCTCCCACTGATGGCCAACAAAGCCCTCCTCTGCCACATATTTGGCCAACGCCATGGTTCACTCCATGTGTATTCTTTGGTTGGTGGTCCAGTCCCCGGGAGCTCTGGGGGGTCTGGCCTGTTGATACTGTTGCTCCCTCCATGGAGCTGCCAACCCCCTCAGCTCCTTCAGTCCCTTCTTCAACTCCTCCATCAGGAAACTCCGAGCTCCGTTCAATGGTTGTTTTCGAGCTTCTGCCTCTGTATTTGTCAGGCTCTGGCAAAGCCTCTCAGGGGACAGCCATATCAGGCTTCCATCAGCAAGCACTTCCAGGCCTCCACAATTATCTATGGGTTTGTTGGCTATATATGGGATGGATCCCCAGGTGGGACAGTCTCTGGAAGGTCTTTCCTTCAGTCTCTGCTCCACACTTTGTCTCCATATTTCCTCCTGTGAGTATTTTGTTCACCCTTCTAAGAGGCACTGAAGCATCCGCATGCATTGATGCTTTGCCTGCATGTATGTCTGTGTAAGGGTGTCATATCCTCTAGACAGGGAATTACAGGCAATTGTGGCTCCCACATGGGGCTGAGAATTGAATCCAGGTCCAGTGCTCCTAATCACACAGGGATCTTGAGTAATGTAGTGCCATTATTTTAAAGTCATGCTTTCTTATTTATTAGATGAATGAAAGCATATTTCACTCTGAAAAATGACTTTCTCAGCCCCCATTTAGTCCTAATAACACTCTTTTCTTGCAATCCATTTTACTTCCTACGTCCTAATGGAAGGTAGAATAGGTTCCCAGGGATGGTTCTGAGAAAAAAATGTTTTATACCATTAAATTGTGTGAACTTAACACACAAAAGAAATGTGATAAGCTTATGAACTTTGCTGACTCAATAATATTGAACACAGTAGACTAGAAGAAACAGGTCTACTAATCTTAATTCCTGAGATTCAGATTACCCAGGGAAATGTCTTTCCGGTGTCCCTATCTGACTCATAGCTAACACATGGCAAGTTTCCTTCCATTGCTCTGTGGAAATAACGCTGAAAGGAACAGCGACTTTTCATGAGCAATGGCCCTTCTAAGGGATCTATCCCCAAGATGTCAGTGAGCTGCTCACAGCAGTCTGTTTCCCTTCCTTCCTTCCTTCCTTCCTTCCTTCCTTCCTTCCTTCCTTCCTTCCTTCCTTCCTTCCTTCCTTCCTTCCTTCTTTCCTTCTGTCTTTCCTTTCCTTCCTTTCCTTTCTTCCTTCCATCGTTCCTTCCTTCCTTCTCTCTCTCTCTTTCTTTCTATCTTTCTTTCTTTCTGCCTTTTCTTTTTGTGACAGAGTCTTACTATGTGGAATAGGCTGGCCTCAAACTCAGAGATTTCCCTGCCTCCTGAGTGCTGGGTAAAGAAGTGCGCCACCATGCCTGGATTAGGTTTTATTGGCTGGGGAGACGGGTTAGTGGGTAAGAATTTTGTTGTACAAACACAACTGCCTGAATTCAGGTTTTCATCACCCACAGAAAAAGCCAAGAATGTTTCTCCTTACCCCTTTTTTATTTCAGGTCCACAGGAGATACAGACAAGAGGCTTCCTAGGGCTTTTTGTTCATTAGTCTGTTCAGGGAGAGACACTGTCTCACATAATAATAAAAAAAGATGGTGGTTATAAAAGCAAATGGTTCACACATATTATGGGAAGCATCCAAATCATTTGGGATTTACAGCTTCTCCTGATTCAAATCCATCAAATTTATTCTTAATTTTTTTTATTCTTTGAGAATTTTGCTTAATGTGTTTTTATTTACTCTCTCCCCTAATACCCAGATCCATCTGATCAATCCTTATCCACCCAAGTTTGCATCTTTGAAAAAACTCAAGACCAATTGATGCTGCCTGTATATTCTCATATATATACATATATATATATATATATATATATATATATTTGGCTCACCAGCGGAGACCTTCTTAAGGAAAAATGTCTCTTCTTCTCCTAGCACCTAACTATTGCCAATAGTTCCATGGCTAGGGGTAGGATTTCCTATCCAATCCCTATCCCTATGCTGGAATTTTATCAGGTATGGGTTTGCACAAGTCTGGTGCACGCTGTTACAACTGCTGTGAATTCATAGTGCGGCTCCCCTGCCATGTCCAGAAGACACTGATTCCTTGTAGGCATCCACTGCCTGTGACTCTGACACTCTTTCCATCCCCATTACTGTAATGAACCCTGAGCACTGGGAGTTGAGGTTTACATGTATGTATATATTATATTATGCACACATATACGTATATGTGTACACACACACATACACACACACACACACACACACACACACACACACACACACACACATGAACAATGGTTCCAGATGTGGGCTTCATCTTGTAGATGAGGACCTAAATCCACTCAGAGTGTTGGTTTCTCCTATGATGTTCGTGACACTATTGTCCAGTGAGCACAATCATTAGTGTAGCTTGCGTGGTTCACAGCTGGGTATAATTGATGATTATTTTTCTCCTCTGACTGAATGCATAGTCTTTTCCAGAAACAGAACTAGAAAGGCTTTCCAGTAGGAGTGAAGCTTTGAGATTAATACCAGTTTTGTTTCTCCATGTTCTATGACTCAAAACTGTATCGTCTTCAGCAGTAGGGTCTTACTATCTAGTTCTGGAAGGAAATCCTGAGCAATGACAGTAGCCTGTAATATTTGGGGGTATATAGGATTTCATTGTCCAATGTTTTTCTTACTAACTAAATAATTCCCCATTGTGTAAATATACCACATTTTCATGTGGTGACCATCTAGGCTCTTTCCATTTCTTGACTATTTTCAATAGAACAACACTGAACATGAACCAGCAAGTGTCTTTAGAGTGGGTACAGAGTCCTTTGGGTAAATGCCCAAGAGTGGTTCAGTTGGACCATGTAGTGGTTCTACTTTTAGAGGAATCTCCACAGGAATTTTCACTGTAATTACATCAGATTTTGCTCCATCACTGACTAAGTGTTCCCCTTTCCCCAAATTCATGACATCATTTGTTGTCTCTTTTTTCATTAGTCATCTTGACTGGTATGAGATAAAATAGTGTTAATTTGCACTCCCTTGATTACTAAGCATGGTGAATAATTTTTAAAAAATATTCCTTCCTCATTGCTATTTCATCTTTTGAGGACCTATAACTGGGTTGTTTGTTCATTGATGCTTAATTTTTTTTCAATTCTTGATATATTCTAGATAGTAAACCTCTGTCAGATAAACAGTTGCTAAAGATATTTTTATCATGCTATAGCCTGAGTAATGGTATACTTTGCTGTGCAAAACCTTTTAGTTTTAGTCTTATGAGGTCTCATTCATTAATTGTTGTCGTTAATACCTACATATTGTGGCCTCTGTCAGAACGTCCTTTCCTGTGCCAATGACTGCAAGTATATTGCCTACTTTCTTTTATATCTGCTTCAGAGTGTCGGTTTTTGTTTTTCCTTTTGTTTTGTTTTTTTCTTTGTTTGTTTATTTTTTTGCTGAGGTGAAATAATTTGCAAGACTGAGGTAATACTCAAGAGGATACCATGACATGAGGATTATGAAAAGGGACCAGAAACTGAGGTAGAAAATGTGTCAAATTGTCCTGAGATAGTATTGTACTTCATGACCCAACTGGTCTTACTAATATCAATAACACTGCAACATTTTCAATGTGACCATTATTCCTATATTGTGAAAACTATGTGATTATCAATATTAAAGGATATTGGTTAGGCATGATTACATTATGAAAAGTAAAATCAGGGAAACATCTTAGAATCATTATATCAGCTTCATCTTCATGTCAGGGTCGGGAGAAATTGGAGACTTTGACAGTGCTAGGAGGATCTGATTGAGCCAGCCTGATAGAAAGAAGCATGTTTCCTTCTGCTGTGTTCCTCCTTAGTAAAATTAGGGGAGGGGCTTGTTGAAATGGAAGTAAGAAGTTGAAGCTGAAGAAGGACAATGCAAGTTCCTCAACACTACTGTCCATGATCCCAAATCAAGAAACTAGAAAATTTGTCTTCCCTCATTGTGATTATTTTCCTACAGACATCAGCCTGAACGTGAACCTGAAGGACAAAGTTAGTAGAATAAAGCCAGCGAGGGGCGTGACCCAGTAGTGAAGGAACTGAACCAACCTGCATCAATTAACAAGATGGTTCAAGCTGTGGAAAATTCACAGAACAGAGATTAGATTTCTCAGTAAAGAAACAAACAAACACACACAGAAAGAGGAACACAGACAGTGACCTGCTTTGTGACGAAATGACAAAAAGTTTCCTTTGATGGTAGAATGCATAGAATGTATACAGAGTTCATTCATTCATTCATTCATTCATTCATTCATTCATTCATTCAGATATAATCACCCCACTATATGTCAGTGTTTCTCAAAGTGGTAAGATCCAGGTTTAGACAAATGTGAACATCTTTTCCTTCTATGGTTTCTATGAATGTGTATATGTGCAATCATGAAACACCTGCATCAGAGACTGCATGATATTGAACAACAGCAAGGCAAACATTTAAATGCAAAGATACTTTGATATTAGAGACAGCAGCAAACCGAGTCATCCAGGCAGGCCTTCTGAGAGATAATGCTGAAGTCCAGCCATGAAAGGCACAGGGGATCAAGAATGAGTATCTGAGAGATGGGTCTTCTAGGAAGCTGGATCTGCAAATACAGAGGGAGAACATGCCTGTGGTGTTGTGGGGGAACACAAATGCCCAGTGTGCTGTGGAGATCACGTCAGGAGGGATGGTGACAGGGGAAAGGGGTTTGGAGACATCCCATAGGTTCAGAACAGCTTGAGGGGTAAACCACTGACATGTCTGGACAATGGAGATGACTTACCGTTCCATGGATGCCAAAAAATGCCTGAAGCAGTTACTTCCACAGAACTAGAGCTCACATGGTCTCCTCAGTGATCAGTGGCTGTTCCCCTCAGTCTAATCTCTCCCAGAACAGCTCCCACAGGGCAGGATGTCTATGCAGTTCCTTATATCTTAGTGTGAAGGAATAGTGTTTTCTAAAGTCACCCAAATAGGCTTTTGCTTTCAGTTTTACAAAACAAGCATCACTTTGGAGTGAGAAGGAAGATGAGGAAGCATTCCTGGGTATTGAATGGTGCTTTGTAGCAGACACTATGCTTTTAAATTTATAAGAATTCTTTCATAAATCCTAAAAGTTTATAAAGTGGGTATTTTCCAGTCATTTTATAAATGAAGAAATTTATGGTTTAGGAATGTTGAACCTATTGCCCCCATTATTGTACTATACTGCATTATATTGTGTTATATTGTGATAAATTTGAAATATAATGGTTCTGAGTACTAGAATTTAGTAAAAGGCATAAAAATAGTGACTGTATGAAGATAATACTATTTTACTAAATACTTAGAAATTCAAGGGTGGAAAGAGTGAGAAAAGTAAAATAATGCAATATATAAAATGAGAAACATGTTTATGAACTGGGCTAAGTCACTCTGTGTCACACCAGGGTTAAGAAGAAATTCTAGGCTGATATAAATACATGGTTCTTATATTCAGTGTATCTTTGGGGTCCTGGAGGGTGTGTGTGTGTGTGTGTGTGTGTGTGTGTGTGTGTGTCCACTTTGCCTCCTTGTCCAGCAACACAGCAGGTCTTACACAGCAGGAGTCACAATCCATGGTCCTATGTCTTAAAACAAATGCACTGTTTTCTTCCATTGCAGTCTTAGGTCACCTCAGACTACACAACATTTTTCACTGTCCATAAAAGACTGCTTGCAGAACTGCTGCATATAAGATATCATTTCTATAAGATCTGGTATTTGCACAGTCCTACGTACATATCTCTGTGTGCGTTAGATAATCTCCAGATTAACCACAGTGTCTAAGACGATCTCAGTGCCATACAAATAGCTGTTCTAAGTATTTCTCTAGAGAATATGAAGGAGAGCTCTGTATGTGTTTAACAGTTGCAAACTTTTTTATTTATATATGAAAATTTTAGTGAGCCGTGAACTGGGTCTTCAGATATGGAGGGACTATGAGGCTAAGGGGAGCTGTCTGCTATCTCTTAGGAGTATTTCTGTTCTCGCTGCTTCACTTAAATTCTTTTGGTTTTTCCTCAGGAACATTTTAAAATAACTTAGCTTACTTAATGATTATCTGTCAGTATCCTAAAACTGGTCTACAGTTTTGTAGTGTTTGCTGGCATTCTCAATCATACAATTCAGACACCAAAGATAACGCCAAAAAAAAAAAAAAAAAAAAAAAAAAAAAGAGTGAAAATGGATACACAGGCAATTCTGGACCATACTATGAAAATAGAAGACAATATTTTAAAGCATATCTGTTTTAAAAGGCTAACATGTAACTCATAGCATGCTATCATTTATGCCAGGAAATATTTACAAGCAACAGGAAACTAACCAAACCAGGAACAATCTGTATTTGTAGAAATTAAGAAATCATAGCCACATATGGTGGGACACAGCTGTAACTCTAGTACTTGGGAAGACCAGACAGAGAGATCAAGGGTTCAAGGGTATCCTTAATCTAGAATCAATTTAGAGTAACTTTAGGTCTAGCCTAAGCTATAGGAAAAGCAATCTCAGAAACAGAACAAAGCAAAACAAAAAGCAATAACAACTCTTTGTTTAAATAGTACAGTACTTGGTTCTAATAAATAAGTCTAGAAACCATTCATAAAATGATAAGACATAGAACTGTTAGAAATTAAATGAGAACCAAAGGGGTTTTAATTAGAGATGGAACTGCCAGCTAATGTTTCTTCTTATTATCTTTATAAACAAAACTATCATTGTTCCTCATATGAAACCCATATTTTTTAATTGTTTAGAAGAAAGTTAAATAGACAAAGATATGATACTTGATGACCACATTTCAAAAATTAGTACATTTTGCTGCTTAATAAACATAAGCCAACTATCGGTGATAAAGTTCCCAAAGAAGGCATAGATATCAAACACGGTGTTTAGGCAGTGCAGTGTGGCAGATATAGTGTGTGCCATGTTATGTAGGTGACATGGAGGGTCTTGTGCTCACGCATAAGCACTAGATGGAATAGGAATGTTAAAAGCAAAGGGTTGTTCCTTTAAAGAAGAGAAGCACAATCTGAGAGATTAGATGGTTAGTACTCTGGTCACTCTTGCAATATCTATATGGCTGAGCCTACACTGAATCATCTCCCAGACAAGTATAGTGAGCTTCTCAATGTATTAAATGTACCTTTATGGAACATATCACATATACTTACAAAGAAGTCAAGTCTTCCGTTATATTGTGTACAAAGGATGGAGTTAGTTATCTCCAGAGAAGTTTTTACCAAATTGTTGTCCTTCAAAATGCCTAAAATACACTATTTGGGGTCAGACTCCTGAAGTTTGAACCAACACCTGCTGCTTAGTCATGCTGAACCTAACTGCCTACGACTGCATCCAGCAGATCTTCCACCACTGGCTGTGGTGATCACAGACTCTAACAATGTTACATCATAGAACTTCCAGAACTTCGATAGCCATAGTGTATGTCAGGTTATACCGCAGTCCTCATTTGCCATCTCAGTGTCTGTAGCTTCTATTATTGCATTCAACAGTGAGCCTAAATGGCTAACTATAAAATCGTAGAGATAAATAATTCGATGTTTTAAGCTGGACACTGACCTGAGCAGCAATGATGAGATATCATGGCATCTAATTTAAGATGTGACTCATTAGTTCCCAGTGCTATGTATCAAGAACACTCAGTCAGTCAGTGATGGACACATATTGCAAAAGTAGAGATACTGACAGCCCACTCATGGCAAAGAGAAACCATAATGCATTCCTTTAAGTAAAAGGTGATAATGCAAAGAACTCCATTTAACTGAAAAAAATTGTTTATACTGTCATACATCAAATTGTGAAAGTTCTAACCACCAGATATGGGCTAAGTTAAAATAGAAAACTCTCTCTCTCTCTCTCTCTCTCTCTCTCTCCCTCTCTGTCTCTCTCTGTGTGTGTGTGTGTATTTGTGTGTGTGTGTAAAAGGAAGTGTAGCACTGATTCCAGGCTCAGTCAGTCAACTAGGAGTGTGGAATCAGTCCTTGTAGTTAAGGGAGATCTTATGGTAGTTATGAACCCCTCTGATCTTTATCTCAGAAGTTCTCAAGTGGACTTAACAAGTGGACTCTTTTCACTTCTTAGATGCATGTCCGTGCCCACACTGGCATCATTTGGCTCTGAAACTTGCCTGTGCTGCACTGATCCTTCTTCTCTTGAGCCTGATTGGACTCAGTGTCTTAGGTAAGTGAGGCATGAGCTTTTGCTTAATAATTTTCCCATGGAAACATTAGTCCTCTTTATAGCACTTGGCCTCCTTAAGCCTAGGGTAAGGTCAATGCCACAGAAAGCTACAGGACAATATACTGAGCTTTCTGCTGAAACTTCACATTTCTTCTGTGCTTCTTAATTTTTCAGGAAACCATTACAGGATATAGCATATATGTATCTTGAACTATGAAAAACACAAGTCACATTGTTACAAAAAGGTGACAATAACAATGATACCCAAAAGTCCCCCTGGTAGCGTCCACTTCGGACATGCCTGCCAAACCTTGTCTTGGGGTGACTGTGACTGCAGAAGAGCAAGCTCAGGTATGACTGTGAACAACTGAGAGATTCAGCCATGCCTACAGGTTGACTTCTCAAGCACAATCACGCAACCTCAGAGTCTGGTGAATCCACATTGTCTGTGCTTTTCTTCGTCATATATCCCGTCTCGGAAGTTGTCCCTTAATCTTGTTGGCTGATACTTTATCCTCAGTCCAGAAGTACAGATTGTTGAAATAACCCTGATGCCTGAAGTGAGAAATAGAATATCCTTTCTACTACTCATTTCATCATTTCATCCTCCTTGTCTGTTTTTTCTTATTTACTAGTGAGATCCCTAGTGCAAAAACCATCAATAGAAAAATGCAGTGTGGCTGCTCAAGAGAACAGGACTGAACTAACAGGTAATTGTGTGGCTTGAATTTCCTGAGAATAAAGGGTAACAGAAAATGTGAGTTATCTCAGTCAAAGTTCACAACAGCCCTCCATGAAGACACTATATTGCCATGGTTCTGTCTGAGAAGACAGCTATAATGTTAAGGACTCATGGAGAGTCACAAAGTTTGTAAATGTTGGGGCTGGGAACTTCATTGACGCTGTGTGACCTTGACATCTATGAGCTTCGGCCCTACTGCCGGTTGGTGCTGGTGCACATGAGCACTCCTAGGCAGATATCAAGTTAAAAAGTAGAATATTTGATCAATTTAATGAATATGTTGAACAGGTTACTTTGATGTTAACTAATAGAAACAAATTATAAAATGCATCCTTTGTCATTAATTATGATTCCCTGATACATGACAGCATTAGTTAGGTTTCCACATGCACTAATGAAGTACCTACTATGTGTAGTTGATTGTGATGTAGCAGAAACAGGGCAGAAATAGAACATGTCTTCTCTCTTCTCTAGGGGATCAGTCATACTAGAGTGCCCAAGACATTGGCATCCACCTCAGAACAAATGCTTATTTATTTCTCACATTTCCAGAACTTGGGCAGAAGTTCTAGCTGTCTGCTCTGTACTTTGTTGCTCATTGAAAATAAAGAACTGGTAAATTGTTAAACAATATTGTTAAGTAGAACATAAAGTTTTCTTAAGCCATGTCAAAATCTCTGGACTCTAACCAATTGTCTATGCTGAAGAACTGGAGGCTTGCATTTTAAAGAGTTCATAATCTGAGATACTAACTGGATTAATAACTTGGATGAATCAATTAAAATACAAATATATAGAAAGAAATTTCTCAATGTAGAGAGAATTATTGGTGGGGATCTAGGAAGAACTTCAAACAGGAGTAATCAAGTTTTAGAAGGTTAATAGAAGAAAATAAGTCATGAATAAACGTTGTAGTTCAAGTCTTTCACTCTGTTTTGATTATAGAGATTCGTGCAGAACTTTATAAAGGGAAAAGAACAGTTATTTTTTATTGGACTAAATTATGTACAAGAGAAGAAAATCTGGAAGTGGATAAATTTGAAAATTCAATTCATATCCATCTTATTAAAAATTAAGTTTCATAATTTTAATTTAGTTTATAAATTCATGAAAGGGTCAGAATAGGCTGAAAAGATAAGTCAACCATTAATTGAAATTTTTCATGTACAAGTAGACATCAACACTTTATAATAGATTGTGTCTGTGTGTGTGTATATTTAGTTACAATGGAATTCTACAGGATAAATAGTAGATTAACTTATCCATGTCAGAGATAAAATATTTTTAAATGTCTATCTGAAACTCTTAGATTTTTTTCTTTTTTAAAAATATACATACTTACAAAGAATTTTTTAAATTTTTTATATGTGTGTGCTGGCATGTATGTATGTGTACCATGCGTATGCAGGGTCCCACAGAGGTCAGAGGAGGGCATCAGATTTTGTGTAACTGGAGTTACAGACGATTGTGATTTGCCTTGTGGGAACTGGAAGTTGAATCTCTGTCCTTTACATGAGCAGTAGGCACTCTTAGCCTCTAAACCATCTCTCCCACCCTTACACAAATATTCTTATATGTAAGGAGCGGTTAGAATATTCGCCATCACTAGATGGCGCTGTTGTTCTAAGGCAACTTGCGGATAGCCCGCGAAACCCGAAATGCATCATGGGTGTACACGTATAATCACCGCCCATTCCCGGGGCACACCGACCAATGGAGTGCACGCTGCCCCGGGACTATATAACGCCGCCATGTTGGCCCCCGCGCGGT